>CAMAOG010000318.1:0-21529 GCA_945859605.1 Lumbricus rubellus | reverse complement strand
GTCAAATTGCCATTCTATTCTAAACTGTAGTGATCTATTCTAAGTAATGTAATGTAAGCCTATAGGCCTAATGGTTTTCATGATAATGCACTTGGTTGTGTTAAGATAAATCAACGTAGACGTAATTGTAATCCAAGAACTAAATTCGATGAGTCTCGTAGTTTTTGTGCGTCAGGGCAATTTAGATGTAGGGGAGATGGGAAAAAACGCCTCCTTCACCGTCTTTGAAGCCATTTTCTCAGTTACCAAACGATATGCTCATTTTTCAGTTCAAAGCCGTGAACACGCCCTGCCTCGACTCATGTGGACTGTGTTCAGGGAATTCGGCGAATGTAAGTCATCTATTCATTATCAGTAAATTTCTCTTTTGGTTTCGATCACGCTGCGAAGCATTTAACCTAAGTGAAGTTAAACTTGCACTGTAGCCAGAAACCTGCCTTCTGTAGAACGTCAGAGGAAATGTTGTGCAGTTGGAAAGCAACATTAATTGCAAGAATGCTTTTTTGCTTATTCTAAACTGAATTGATATTGCTTAATAAGAATGCACCCGATTGCTGAGTTTATACATGAACAGAGAATGTCGTTAATGAAGTACCAGTATATCGTTAATGAAACCTCAGGCTGTCTATGAAATATGTTGTTATTAATAATTAAAGCTAACAAGTTGTTAACGAAGTATGTTATTAATGAAGTACCGCGTTAGTGACGACTAGTATATCGTTAATGAAGTAGTTTTGAAATTATAGTCTGTGCTATGATTAGTCACATCTAGTACATTAATCAAGTTTAGTTGAATTCTCTTTTGTTTTTCTTTTGTGTGTCCAGTGTGCTACACAAGGGTCAGCAATTAGTGACTTCAAGCAGTGCAAAGGAAACAACAACAACATGTGCTATCGTGGATCATGCGTCAACTTAGACTCAACCTGTCAAGCTCATTTCATCTTTGGCAAGTTTTATCATTAATTTTTTTACACGATTTTGAATTAAAAGACGAAGTTACAAGACCTAGTGTCTTTTTTAACCAGGCTTTAGTTAACATAAATATTCTGTGAAATTAAAATTTCTTGACTTTATGTTACTTACTTACTACGCTGCTCAGTAAGAAAGCATTGTAGTTAAGTGTCAAAACGTCCATCAGGTAAGTTTTATAAGCCCCATTTAAAAAAGCTGTTAAACAGAAAAAATGATCATTTAATATTTATCAATTTCCGGTCAATATGCTTAACCTGCTACATTGAGAGAGTCCGGATGGACTAGCTGTTATTACAAGATCAATTAATTAATTAATTATTTTTTATGCGTTACAATTTTCAATTCAATAAGGAATTATGCGAAGGTAATTATATGGGCCTACAATGCTCCGATTCAGTGCCCGCGCTGTAGTCGGGAGAGCTTCTGAGTAGAGATTTTGAAGGGGCGCTATGACAAGTGAACATACATACAATGCATAGCAATAATTATTAGCAATGCATATGCCAGTCATTTATATCTGCTTTATGTTTGACGTCTCGAACACAGGTGCTGCAGTAGATTTCCTCTATCTGCAGAACGTCGGTCAGGCCATCGCCACTTTCAACTCCGGGGGATTCTTAGCAGTTGACGTCAGCAGTGGTGCCACAGTATACGAAGAGTACAAAGCAGGAGAAGACACTGGGTTAGACATTCATTCATTCGTTCATTCATTCATTCAGTCAGTCAGACAGTCAGCCATTCGGAGGATTTATATAGCGACTCTTCAGGATAGCTACTCAGAGGCGCTCTCTGCGCTGGCCCATAAATAAACCAGTTAGCAGAATAGTTCGCACAATAGCAAATCAGAATTCAACAGCATGATCACCTGAAGCAGTAAGAATACGCACGATGACAAGTTAAGTATGGGTCGATTTTATAATTGTATGGCAGCCTGTCAGACGAATATCTGCCCTGTCGTTTCTCATTTTGCCATTGCCCCACGAATTGGAGGGCAGAGTCAACTTTATCGTAATCGTAATCATGTATTTATATAGCGCCATATCAAGAGAAACTTCTCAAAGGCGATCCGACCTGACAGCGCCATCCACAACCAATGAGAATGGCTTTCAAACGCTTGCGCAAATGGGGCAAATGAAAGACCAAGAAGTTCATTATGGAACTGCTATGGTTAACTCATTCCAGAAAGATGGACCAGCCATGATAGTCAAGCTTTTGTGCAGCACTGTGGAAGTTCGAGCCATGCGGACTATAGAAATTTGGGACAAGCCTGCAGGTCTATAGCGGGTGTCGGACCCACGGTATTCACCACGGGCCACGGTTGCGCGTTTGAATGGGAACCACACTTTTCAAAGTCTTTTTGTTCGTTATGTGTCTGTGTCTGAACATTCATATAGCGCCTTTATAACGTCGCAAAGACGATTGTTCTGTTGTGCAGGATTTGCGGAATCGTTCAGTGCAACACGATGGACAGCAATGGTTTCTATTATCCGCCTGGTAGCAGCAGTCAAAAGACTTCGTACCCGCTCAAAAACGTCGCACTCACTACCGCCAACAATCGGTAAAACTAAAAGGCTCGAATCTCATGTTCACATGTCATCATCATCGTCGTCGTCGTCGTCGTCGTCATCATCATCATCATCATCATCATCATCATCATCATCATCATCATCATCATCATAATCATCATCATCATCATCATCATCATCACCTTCATTATCATTATCCCTATCATCATCGCCATCATCATCGCCACCACCACCACCACTGTGATACAAACAAGTTTTAAGGAGATACGAAAGAACTAAATGGCATATCATATATCATAATTCGGTTGATTTGTTTGCATTTTATTCTCGACAGAGTGATGTATTATCAACCACGTGCATCTCAGACGGTCACAGTGCCCAACAAGGGAAGTAAAACGGTGAAAATCTTCTATCCGCTCATAGCTGACGAAGGAACGCCCTGTATTCTTGCGAACAACAAGGATGGTGTACGTACAGTTTAATCCAATTTATTAATAGCTTTAGGACAGCGGGATTATTTTATCCCTTTAGGGCCTCCCTTTTTGTAACCAATGTTTAAGATGTGTTAACTTGACATGACATTGTATACTTTGGTTGCAAATAAAATATTTGATTGATTGATTGATTGACTGACTGACTGACTGATTGATTGGTTGATTGATTGATTGATTGATTGATTGATTGATTGATTGATTGATTGATTGATTGATTGATTGATTGATAGTTCCCTGCACTTGGCTTTGGAGTGGCGATAAAATGTTTGAAGATTACTATTAAGTTTAGACCTACCTGTGTTATAATGGTTATGCATACGTTTGTGTAGTACTGTCGTACACTGGAAGCGCAATCAACCGGTATTCCTTCAATCAAATACTACTATTCAAAGTGCACGGAGATTCCAAGTTCACCACCCAACAGTCGATACAAGTTCTATCCGTTCAACTGACGTGCGTGTCTCACTCGTACAGGCTTAATATGTCACGAGATGCGGAATCTGGCTGGATTCCTTCTAGTTCTGTACATGTAGATTCAGTAATTATTAGTGTGTTCACTGTTCATCTCATGAAGTGAATGAAATGCAGTGGGATTCATCTTGGCTGTTCAATGTTCATAGACTAAAGCTTTGCTATTTATTAGTGTGCGGATTGTTATATTTTTGACTATTATAGGCTATAACTTAGTTTTTATAGTTTGAAGGTCTGTAGAGCAATTCTGAGAATCTATGTGATTGACTATAATATAGTAGGCATTATTTATGAAATTAGGCTATATAGTTTTTATAGTCTGTAGGACCATTCTGACAATCTATAGGCCTATACTTTGATTGACTAACCAAATAGGCTTATTTATGTATAATTAGCTCTAATTATAATTTTACGTTGGACGCTTCAGCTGAATATTATACGGACGGGTCGAGTTTTCCGCTGGCTAGAAAATGTTCAGCGGAATTTAGGCCAAGGACATGACCTTCCTTTTTGCAGTTGCTTTAATTTGTATGTCTCTACCGGTTACTAAAGTATAACATAGGAAACTTTAAATAAACAGCTGGAATAATGTGACATCAAATAAATACTTGTCTTCATCATTTTACCAAAGATTTGCTGTGGAACATTATTCGGAGAAATGTCAGTTTTTCATTTGGCGAAAGGTTTCATTCGCTGAAACATAATAATTAAACGTAAAAATCGGTTCTTGGTATCGTTAATGGTTCGACCCAAAGAGAGACAAACTCTGCAGTCTTATGAGCAGAACGTTATTCGTAATAACTGTAATTTTGATGAAGAGTAAAGATCCTAATCCTGCCAAAACTTGAAAGGTCTCCATAACTACTTGAAGTAAACATTTCCATCTTCCGCTTTGCGACTGTAACCTGGATTTGTCAGCTGGGAATGAACTCCACCTGAAAACATAAAGCACGCATTTAACCTTTTAATGCCGAGATGGTAGTAAATGGTATGGGAAATTCGATACCCTCTGGCATTAAAGGGTTAAATCACCTATTACTATTCCAAGTGCACTGACTAACTCAGGCCTCAGGGTGAGAATTAATTGCCGGGGTGTTGGGGGCTTCAACCCCCATCTTAGAGCCCCATAGTAAAGCCTATTTTTCACACCCCAATTTCAAGTGGATCATAATCCTACCCCAGAGATTCCCCCCACAATTCTCACACTGGTGTAACTGTACTTCTTATATAAAATTATAGTTCACGTGTTTTAGGGTTTAATAATAATTAGTCTATGAACGTAAATGTAGGTCAATGATGCACGAACTTAGTAAAATGAATAGCTTGTAGATTGAACTTAGTAAAAATGAATTAGGGCCTAGCTTATTGCGCTTACTTCAGCCTTATTATGCAGTCTTACGATAAACTTTGTTGTCATAAAACAGAACGCAACAATTTAAGTCTTCTTCGGCCATTTCTATTCGCCCGCATCCCTCCTTTGACTGGCACGATCTTTTAAATAGAACGTAAAGCGTCCCTTTTTACATAGCCTACACTAAAAGACTTCCATTACAGTTCAAGCACGTAAACACTCCCGTCACGCCAGGGGCGGATCCGGGGGGTCAATCCGGCCATGGCCCTCATTTAAAAATGTAATGGAACGTGGACCCCCCCCCATTCGGTTCGAAATTAGCGATACGAATAGAGGAGTCATAGCATATTGCCGCCGTCCCCCCAATGAAAAAATTGCATGGGACGTGGCCTCCCCCATTCGGTTTTCGGCCGGACGACTAAAAAGGTCATCAACTTTATTGGCAGATGAAAAGGTACATTTTTCACCAGCCAAAGACCAATGACTAAAAAAAGTCATCAACTTTTTGCGACCAATGACCAATTAGGCATACGAAATTTTTCCCTGTCCCAAGACCAAAGTTTCAAGATTTTGCCCCCCTCCCCTTCGAACAGTTCTGTATCCGCCATTGCATCAAGCTATCGCGTGCCATAGGTCTCAACTGCCCACATGCAACAGAATATTTTTTATAGTAATCATATAAATTATATATCATATTATATATAAAATTGAATGGGAAGAACGTACGGATGGCCTTCTTAACATAGCTCGGATGTTCTCGCATGTGCCAGAAGTTGATGCGCAGAGGATGACCGAGCACCGGTTGACGCGCAGGTACAAAGACAATGCGGTTCTTCAGAATACGACTTCAACATTACAAAAGAACATTGAGACGATTTAGAACAGAGATAAGCGATAAAACGACCGTTTAGAAAGGACGGTTAAATTCTGTTCGCTATAAGCTTAGCCTAACTTGATCTTATAACGGTACCCAGGTAACGCATTATAACATTGCGCTTTGCCTATAGGTACTGTAGAGTGTAGACCTACCGTGGACTCTAGAATGTGAAAATTCTGCTACATTCCATCGTGCCTCCGACTCTCGTGTTTAGGATAACGTGCCCTAGAGCCCACAGTGACTACAGGTATCATGAACTCTACATGAAATATAGGCCTACTGTTTACCCTAAATGTAGGCCTACTTACACTGATGCAAAGCCTCTAGCTGTTTAATGATTAGTCTTCTTACCCGTGATCCATATTGAGCGTTTCCTTCTGCATGACGACATCCGCTCTCGGTTGATCCCAGTCGAAGTGTGGCCGATAGACAGCCGTCAGAGCGAAGTCGAGAAAGTCCCTGGGTGCCTTCGGGTCAGTGTAGCAGACCTCGTGGCGAGCGCTCGACAAGGTGTGCGTGCGATTCACGCGGTTCCAAGGGTCTTCCTTCTGAGCCAAGTGGGTCGGCAGAGGTCTCAGTTTCAACTTCTGCGAACAGATACATGTATGTTGATTTTACTGCAGCAACAAATATTATTTTGTGGGCGCTGTAGAAGTCTCGAGATTACGATCCCGATTACAATTACGAAAGACCAGAAAAGTTAAAGCGTGGTGAACTTCACAATGGGCAGCAGCGTTTGGACTATAAGACTGAAAAAAACTAGCTTTCTATCTTTCTTTCTTTTCTTTTTTTTTTTATAAAACTAGCTTTCACTTGTAAGCATAGGTGCAATCACGTCATAAAAGTGGGGGGGGGGACCATAATAATAAAGTTAGGGGACCACTCAAAAGTTGGGGGGACGCGTCCCGTGGGTCCCATAGGGTGGTTGTGCCCATGCTTGTAAGCATTGAAGACGACAATATGCTGATAACAATTAGGTACCGTACCGGTAACTTAAGAGAAATTATTATAAACCAATTCCAAACAAAAAGGCTTTTGCATATGGTTTTATGTTGATCAAAGATTTGCAATTAGCTAGGTTGCGATTGTTCTACATGCAGACATTCATACATACATCTACTTGTCGACAGCCTAGCCTTCTGAATTTCGTGTCATTTTCCAGTCTGGGAAAAGGATATGGCTCCCGAGAGGACATTGGGTACGGAAAAGGATTTATTGACGACATGATGGCGGCTCCAGTTATCTACGAAAACAGCGAACACAGCTGAAATAAACTAGAAAATCTGTTGTTTTCCTGAAAACGTTTTTACATATTACGTCATCGGTATCTAAATGACGTAATAGGCCTTTTATTTAGACTTCTGCAGTATGTATACCTCGTGGCCTATTGAATAATTCTAATAGGCCTAGTAAGTTGGTAGGTGATTAAGTACATTCTTTGATATCTGGTGTGACCCACTGCACTCTGATTTACAGGACATGAGATCAAGCATTCTTGTCAAAAAACATTTCCCTCGTTAGGTTTTCCGTCGTAGGGACATTTCGGTTGTGCAATAGTGTTAAGCTACCGGCTGTAAAGCCGACCTGCGTGTCGTGCTATAGTGGGCCGTATTTCGTATAACCTAGCTGTACCTGTAATCATAGTCTGTCAGATTGAATGTCAATAAACGAAGATCTCGTTGAGATGTATAGCTAGCTAGGACTGTGGTCTCAGCGGTTGGGCCAGGCAGATGGCACGCAACGAGGGAATGGTTTGCAACATCAGTTTTTGACCATTGATCTACACTCCAGGTCGAATTAGCTGTCATGTCCTCAGCTGGTTGATCCAACCATAGGGCCTACTCTGAGCCGTCTCGAGTGGAGCTGGTACATTAAAGAATATACTTACTTACTTACTTACTTAGCCTACTTTGACACACGGCAGGGTGGAGTAGGCCTACATGTAAGATATCGCCTTGTAGCGGTAGGCTGCCGTTAGAGCGGACTTTACTCATCTGTTTCGCTGTAAAGTAGCTTCCAACTTTCTGAGGCGTGGAGGGGCGATGTTACTTAAGACCGGAAGTCACGACAGCGGAGTGAGTTGGAGCGTGCCCGAGTCAATTATAATAATTATACGCATTGACGCGTTCAGCTTCACGTCCACCAAGTTAGTGTGACTAGAGCGGGCCCAAACTGGAGAACGTATTCCGCCATTGAGTAACACAGGGCCAAGGCCACACTATGAAGGGTCGGGGCATGGGCAATCTGAGCAAATAATGTACGCACATAGTTTTGTCCCTAGATCTTTGCTTACGCCACTGTAATAAATCAAATGAGGACTCTGATTTAGATGTGTAGTCTGTGTTTAAACCAATTAATATATGAGGTCGTTGTTTCCGCAGGCAGGTCATATCCGGTCTGTGGGTCATAATTTATCAAAATCTTTGTTATTATATTGGTTTAAGTCAATTGTTGAAATTTAAATTCAAGAAAATGCGTATACATGTTAAAATTATACAAGGTCGTGACTGCTATCCAGTAGTAAGTAAATTTGCGTTCATTCCCATTAATTTGTTTGCTATTCTTGTTAGCCGTACTGTAGACTCAAAATTCCGGAATAGAAGTGCTAGTAGAATTATAGATTGGGGCCTTGCTCCAAAATTTACCAAACTCTAGATGAACATACCTGGGACCATGCACACTCAAACGCACCTATTCCCTAAGCTCGGAACCGATCCTACAATTTTATACGATTTTTAAAAATCTATAGGGAATCCAACATTTGCTAAAAATCACAGTTCACTCTCGGCACTACTTAGGCTATATACAAGCACAACATCATAATTATTAGAGGGTTGCCCAGAGATCGCTGTTTATTGGAGGTCCAAATCAGGTGACGGAGGTCGTGATCTCTTGCAATTGTGCTTGCAATCGTGTATAAGGGCATTGATTATCGTACTTTGGAAAACATCGTCAGAATTCAGAAACATGTGATGATAAACTGTTACAGGTCACTGAAGAAACGAGTATTCTCGAGCTGAAATCTCTTGTAGCAAGTGAGCTGGATATTCCTGTTGACAAGCAAAGGCTTGTTTTTGAAGGGAAATCCTTACAAGGTAAGACATGTTGCATAGATGTTCAAGCATTCTATGATCATATGACATTTTTATAATACGAATTCAGATGCATATATTACTATATTTAGATACTTGCGATGATGTTTTTAATTTAAGTACCTTACACATGCACTGACTGCACTAAAGTTAAAGTTTTAAAGTTATTAAAAACTAACCATGTTAAGTTAATAAATTAAGTATACAAGTCGCTTCATGGGACAGTGCCTGAATACATCCGTGATGCCGACTACTGTTCCGAGACCCATTCCTCCGCTTCCGGGCTGCGACTCAGGTTGCTTGCGAAGACCGACCTTCGTGTATGGAGGATGAAGACACGTTTCGGTGACCACGCATTCTCGGTTGCTGGTCCCAGATGCTGGAACAGTCTTCCACCGGACATCAGATTGGCCACCTCAGTGGACTCTTTTAAATCAAAGCTTAAAACTTATCAGTTTGCTAAGGCTTATCCCGCAGTTGGCTGTTAGTGGGTTGCCCTTGTAGCGGTTTGGCCACGTTACAGCGCCATATAAATTGTCGTTATTATTATTATTATTTAACTAGAAAATACATGATTTCTACGATCTCACAGACACAAGGAAGGCTCAGCCAGTGGACTCCCATCCATAAGAGTAGACACCACCGTCAAGGTGCGTGGATTATGTAGTGTCAAAGACGAGGATCGACAACAGGCAACTAGACTTGCCACACACTAACCCCATCAGTGCTATGTAGTCGTCAAGGATGGGCAGCAACACTGTCTCTGGACATCCATAAGTCACCAGGATGACATTCCTCACATCAGTAGTTATCTGCGTCTGTTTTACAGTGCTCAGAAATAAGAATACTGATCAAGCATGTTTGTTTAGATGTGCGTTTGTGTAGTTACTAAATTTATATTTATCAAAGTTTTGTAAATTACAGACGGGATGACGTTGCTCCAGTGCGGTGTGAAGGACGGCAATAAAATCGTGCTTTTCGTTAAAGATACGGTCAAAGCAGAAACTGCGTCTCCTGCCACGGCGAAGACGATAGAGTCCTTTACGTCAAAGCTAGACTTGAAGAAGGAACTGTACCAAGTGCTCATCAGACACTTTATGCCGACAGATGCTCAGACTATTGGAGAACAGTTTCTTTATGTAAGTTGATCTTATTTGTTCAGCTAAGGATGTAATCAATGTGATTGTTGTATGATCATGGGAATTCATGTTATATGAGAGGTAAACGTATTTCTACGATGCTCTAATATCAGTGACCTTCTAAAAGTCATAAAAAGCAGCGAGATTTTTGTCATTGAGCTATATAAGTGGCCATTTACATACATACATACTCATATTCCTTGAAATCGTTTCACGTGTTCAAAAGGAAGGTAATGGCTCTTTGTTCAGCTCTAGTCTTTTTTTGCAATCTTCCAACCCAAGAAAAAGCTGCTACACTTGCACTACCTGTTCGTATCTCTCTATGGGTTGCATAATGTGTGAAGGGCATTTTCAGGCTCTCCAGAACTTATTGTGCAATAAAAGAGGTAGAATTGACCGGGGGGGTGTTACCATCTTCGTTTTCTTAGCATCTCTATTACCATCTGATTTTCTTCCAGTAGTTTAGATCGTGTGCACATTCTACACATTATCCCAACTACAGCACGGATACTGAATCAGAGTTTCACGTGGAAGCGCATGAGCAATTGAGAGTGAAGGACTTGCTCAGGGTTCGTACGCGGCAGCTTGAGGTGGATTCGAACCCGCAAACTTCCAGCTCCAATGCGTCAATTGTGTGTTGTCATTTGCTGCCAGATCATTGCATGTGAACAGCAAAGTCCATTAATGGTGATCCAACACAGTACAGACGTTCTGCCAATTGTATTTTGGCGTTTGAGGTACAGGCTTTACTGAAGTATTGTACCAAGTAAAGATGCATGACTCTTTCTCCTCTTGTCCACATTTGTCCTCGTTTTTCATCTTGTGACCATCGTTTAGAGGTTATTATTAGGCTTTTCGTAATTGGGTGAAATATTTTGTCTTACAGGACCTGCATGATAATGTACAGAATTTGAGCCTTGACGACATCGAACGGATAGCTCAGGCAAACATTCAAAACCAGAAATCATCTTGAAATGTTCTTCGTACACAGTGCAGCCATAGTTTGATGACAACTACGTACATTCAGTGACTGGCAGAGATACAATTATTGAAATTACTTTGAAAGCTGAGATCATTTCTGTTTTTTTGTTGTTCCATTGTTGACTGTGGTTCTACGAGAATGTAAATTGTTTAATTACAGTTGCGTGAAGCAAGCAGGCAACTGTTATGGTAAACCAGATTCAGCCATGGGTCTAAAGCTTTACCTAAAGCACAAGTTTAATAAGAATTTCATGTTTTTGGTTAGCAGATTTATTTGTCCAACTTTTACCTTGTTGTCATATTCTGAATTGTTTATTTGCTCTCTGCATTTCTAATTATTTTGGAATTTGGATAGAAATTCCGGTTTTCGAAAGTGAGATTAATTTAAGAAAAATGACAGTCTAATAACTCAGTTCCAAGTGCAACGTTCAAAGCTTATGTTGAAATAATTGTTAAAATCATACCATTAATTTTGGATAATGGATTCTTATATGGATCAGTGCAATTTAATGTAAAAAGTAATCTGTTTTATTATATTTGTAAAATTTCAGTTTGAATAGAAGATTTGGTTTAAAGTTATCGTATAGACTACTTTTGGATCTTTCAATTCATCCAGCCACACTTTAAACCATGATATCAGCTACTGGTATTAGCCAGAGCCTTCTATTACTCTGGTATTAACTGGCTTAAAGCGCCATAAATTTTTTCTAGACCTTGGTATGCAATTAGCAAACGTACTTTCCAATTTGAAAAACTCAGAAATTGAAGTACACAACTGAACAGCATCTCTGACATCATCTTAGAATTTCATCGTGGCATAAGTGAGAAAATTTAGTTCTTCACACAAATCATTACTCGACTGTTTTACAGTTAAATTACAGTCAACACAGTTCCAGCTTGTTAAATTACAAATTATTCAAATAACTGCATTAAATATGGAGTACTTCTCAGTAGTTATCAACACAGCACGTCAACTTTGATACTAGTCCAGGTGCAGTGCCTATACAGTAATTCTTAACAAAAGGTAAAGAGTACGTTGTTGTTACTACACAAAAAACATTTGTGACCACACTGACTTTACACGTGATACGACTTCTCAAGTTATGCTTTACACATCATTTAGACCTAAGAATATCTCTGATCTGGTCGGTTAGCCAGGTTATCCCTTCGTCCAATCCTTCGCCCGTGACGGCATTGCTGGCGCCGATGTGCCACGGCTTGTTTTCTATGCGCGTCAGATCAAGAAGGGTGGAACATTTAACGGCCGAAACCGAGTCTCTCGCGTCCATCTTGTTTGCGAAAATCAGAAGCGGGATGCGCCGGTTGGTAAGCTCCGGGTGCACAAGCAGCTGATCCAGTTCGTCCTTGGCGACGGCAAACCGAAGCTTGTCGGCGCTGTCCAGGACAAAGATGATTCCGTGGCAGTCGCGGTAGTAGTGCTCCCAGAGGTTTCGGTAGCGTCCTTGCCCAGACATGTCGAAAGCTGTCAACTGCAGAGATTTGGTTTTGAACTTTTCCACGGTAAAGCCGACTGTCGGAACGATATCCATTGTCTGGGAGTCGGACGGCTTCAGCCGATTGACAATGGTGGTTTTGCCGCTGTTGTCCAGACCGACAACGACAACATTTGCGACGTTCCGTTTGCCCGCAGCAGAGCCCATGATGCACCAACAAGCGTTCTTGTTCTTTCTTTTGCAATATAGTAACTCTGAAAATAACCCACAAAAATTCTTACAATAGCATCAAAGTAATTCTATAACTGTGAAAAAGCAGTGGAAGATCACTTGCCGCAAACTGAATTTTCAGCAATTTCCATAAGCTCAAACTCCAACACTTGAGCCAAAAATTTTAGCACATTTTTGATCCGTCATGGGATGCAATTTTCAAATATCAATAATTGCTGCAACCAGTGCTGTTGACAAATAGAGCTTGTGTTTTAATATAATTATGTCTTCGCACTGGCTGTGGGCTTTTGTCTGTTCTCAATACAAGCTGATGTTCAAACTTCAAAATACCAAAGTTCTACTCTATGTTAGTAAGTCAATGTTCGTGGTATTTGTGAAAAGTTCTGCTCCAATTTAATCACAAGTCCTTTTCTCTTTTGGGGTTAAAATAGATAGTTGTGATGGAAAGTGCATTACAAAAGAAAAGATAGTTGTGATGGAAAGTGCATTACAAAAGAAAAGATGGAACAGTCAGGATAGCAAAATTTGTTTATTTTTACCTACTTACAAATGGCGCCTGCATGACAAAAGCAGGTAACATGGAGATGTGTCATGCATTCAAGCTAGTGATTCATGCATACAAGTTGATTCAAGCTAATGCACATACTGCATTGCATTCAACAAATGTTGACCAACACTACAAAGACTAGTCCATTGAGCCCCTACTTCCCAACAAAACCATACCCTGCCCGAAATTGGATATATAAAAGCTAGCGAACAGAATATACATGTACTCTACAGAGCTGTCATTGTTAATGACCGCAACGTGGTCAAATAATAAAATACCGGTATGCTAAAATGGAGTTTAACCTTTACACTCTCGTGTGGCGCAGTGGTGTAATGGTGGCGTCGTTGCCTTGGAGCCGGAAGGTTCTAGGTTTGAATCCACCACGCCGCGTAAGGACCTTGGGCAAGTCCTTCACTCACAATTGCTCAGTGCATCGGCGTGAAACTCCGATGCAGTGTCCGCTCTGCATTCTGGAACGCCTCTGAGTAGAGAGAGTTATAAGTGGCGCTATAACAAATGCACATACAAACAAACAAACTATATAAAACCTTAGAATCATCTGAATCCGCCTGACTAAACACTTAGCGAAACAAAGTAGTCAATGCATAAACACGAATACTTTAAGTAAAAACTCTGTATTAAGCAAATTAGAAAGCAATTTAGGTATACTTTTCAAAATTACTACAGCGGAATTGACACTGTTGATAGCGGTTACCATAGTAATATTTCAAATTGCATTTAATGCACGCGATTCTTTCATTAAATCAGTTAGACAGAATCACATGAAATATCAAGTGTTAATTTATTTTTCTGAGAATAAATCATTACCTTGTTCATAAGACAACGAACTCTACAAATTAATTATTTCTTATTTATAATCTACATTCCAACGAAACATACAGACGAACGATCAATCGCATGTAGATTCAGGAACCTAATTACGCAATTTTCGGTCTAGTGCCATCTAGCGTTTGACTAAATTTTCACCTATTCGCGAGGTTAGAGAGGCATTTTAAACAGTTAAATAAGAATGCAAAACCGTTAGCATTTTTCGATTCAGCATCAGGTTTACTCTCTTGATTGATTTGACCCCCACTGCATCCACTAGCCTATGCAGCACTCGATCCGGATTTGACATGTCCTTGAAACCGAGCAACCGCATGCAAGGCTCGGATCTAATAGGCTATGTAGGCTAAATTTAGGCTAAGCTTAATGATGGACACCAGTAGGCCTACCGGTCACACCACTGCCGTCAATTGCTCGTTCGCTAACATCTAGGGCTGTCACCACTCTACTACTCTAGTCCATTCCTTCATTAGGCCTACTTCCCGTCTTGACTATAATTGCTCGTCACTCTACTCCTCCTATCGAATCGAACATTAGGCTATAGCCTAATTAATGTGCTTAAACCGAGTCTTACGCTCTGCAGCACGTTTAATTGGAAAATCCCTAAATTTGTCCATGTGTCCAGCTATAGGCCTAGGCTATGCAGGAGACATTACACTGGCTTCCTACTCGGCAGCACATTGTATTTAGAATCGCTGCTCTGGTTAGGTAATGTCAACTTGGGACTACCTCTGACTACAGTGCTTGCAAGAGCTTTGTTGCTCCACGAGTACCCAAGTACCCTACGTCTACTTTCTGGGGTTAGGCCTATTTCTGAAACATTTTTTTCATTAAACTTAAAACTGTCCTTTTTGCCGTCCTAGAGTCGGAAGCGCTTCTGAGTAGTCCTGCTAGAAGCAATATATAAATTCTCGAATGAAAAATAAACTTTCATTAAACCTATAGGCCCCTATCCAAAACTAATTATATCTTATTTTATTCCGTTCAAATAAAAAACCAATACCTACAGGGTGGGCCAAAAAAAGTGAGAACATCGCGTAAAAGTAATATAATTACATCAAAATTTGTTTAACTGTACCCATAATAGCTTAAATTGATTAGTGATTTACTTACTTATCTATTTAGCTATAATGTTGTCTTTATTTCGACGTATTGTTAAGCAAGATTTACAAATCAAAACGTACAAGTGTGTGATCGGGTAGAAGCTCAATGAAAATTTCAAATTGAAACGCTTGCAACGCAGTCGGCAGCTAGAGGAGAGTGGGGCAAGAGCGGCCCCTTAAGGATTTCGTCCAATTATCTCTGAGCAGATGACAATATTGAAACATTCAACTATACCATGTCATAGACCAACCATCTGGCTCTGCAGGGCACACGAACTATTTCAGAAAAATTCATCTGATGTTTTGCTATTAGACATTTTTTGCATGCTCGATCTTGAAAAGCCACTCTTGCCCCACCGGTGGGGCAAGAGTGGCATGAACGGCCAGTCTTGCCCCATGCAGTATTAATCCTTGTATTTACACTACATATATTTTGGATTGCTATTTTGAAGATATAATGAGATATAATAGCTTCCCTGGGACTAATTTCGCATTAATGATAATAATTATAAACAATAATGATTCTAGTACTAATATTAGTGAGAGTAATAATAATAATAGTAGGCCTAACAATTAATAAAAACTTATGGTAAAGTTGAGGCCACTCTTGCCCCATGCGGCCACGGCTACTCTTGCCCCGTTACCATAGCAATTATTTTTTTTCTAATTTCTCGTAACATCTTTCGAATTCATTCAATTTAATACGCGCAATCAATGCGTTTTTGATGTCTTTACAACATAAAATTATCGAAAAATTTAGCATCGAAAATTTTGATTTTATAACAAATTATTCCTAGCTATTCCGATTTACAATGATTTTAGAAAAATCGATTTTTTAAAATTTACTCATAGAGTTTGCAAACAAATTTTAAAAATCTTATGTCGTTCGATGCGGCCGAAAAATGTCTTTCAACGTGGCTTAGTTTAATCGCTACGCATACATATTGCTTTACGATATCCTTCCGTCTATTCTTGCCCCGCAGGCCGCTCTTGCCCCACTCTCCTCTACTTGTGCGGTTTCATAATCAGATAAGTGTACAAAGCATCTGGTTTACAGACGGAAAGACATTCACCGTTGCCACTCCAGTTAATTCTTTAAATGACCGTGTTTATTCCGTTGAAACAAAGAAAATGCAAGTTCAGGAAAGTAGACTCATACATTCATACAAGAACGTGACCATTTCAGCCGCGGTATCATGGTATCAGTTGGTGTGTCTCGAATGGGGAAAACTAACATTGTGTTCGTTCAACCAGCCAAAGTAAACAGTGAATACTATTGTGAACATGTTCTCAGACAAGGTTTGCTGCCTATAATATTCAAGCGACATGTGATCGCCTAACTGGATACAGCAAGACGCAGATCCATCTCACACAGCCAGAAATACGATTTAATCAACTTTCTTCGTCAGGAGCTTCATCGAGCCAGACATGTGTCCACCGAACAGTCCTGATTTAAACTCGATCAGTAGATTATGCAATATGGGGTGCTTTGCATGGAAAAGTCTACCTTCGGCGAAAATTTACCACAGTTGAGCAGCTCAAATTGGCAATAATCGAAGAATGGAGAAATCTGGAGCAGCACATTATTGACATGCAGTTGCATAAACGAGTGGCGTCGACGCTTAGAAAAACTCATTGAGAAGCAAGGAGGACACATTGAACATGATTTCTGATTAGATATATACTTGGCAAACAAAAATACATGAAAACAATATAGTTAATTGAATTATATTTGTAAATAACACGTATTCTACAAGATGTTCTCACTTTTTTTGGCCCACCCTGTATAGCAGACAATGAGCTACCTATTGACAACAAGCTTGGAGGTAGCCTATCAGGATTGAATCTGAGAAAATGCTGTGTTTTCAGTTTTGAGTGACAATACCTGTGTAGATAATAGCGAGAGGTTGACTCTTGGTGAGTTCGCAGGAACATCAGGATGGCCGGTCAGTTGTTTGTCGTAAGCTTATAGTGCTGGCGGAAGCAAAGACTATAATAATTATTATGGTCTTTGGCAGAAGTTTGTTCCAAACAGGCAGAACAGCAGTGCTAGATCGATTTGAGAATTTTAATTAAGAGCGATCGGGGAGATGAGGTCCTCATCTCCCCGATCGCCCTTAATTAAAATTCTCAAATCGATCTAGCACTGCTGTTCTGCCTGTTTGGAACAAACTTCTGCCAAAGACCATAATAATTATTATAGTCACTCATGAGGAACGTAGGCCTACGTGTTGAACGAAGATAAAATGTTCCTCAAAAGACTAAGGCCAAAAACGAGATTTCATATAGTAGGTCTAAATGCACGGAAGTTTCAAATGTGTATATACGTAGGCCTACTGGATAAAATATATATATATATATGTAAACTATAGCCTAATTAACATCTCTATATGTTATTTTCGCCATTGACCACGTGACACGTCTACGGCTAGAAATGGCGTCAGAATGACGTCGTCAAAAGAAATTAAATATTGGCAAGAACAATGCAGCCTAGTACTATCGTTGCAGCGTGGTTGCAGCCTAGGACCGTTAATGTTAATGGCGTCTAAATTTCGCGCGAGTTTTCATAACGAAACTTAAAATGTCCGTAACTCGGGTTTTAAAGTGAATTTAGAGCTGAAAATGGCTCACCTACAAATTTGCATAGGAAGATAAAAAAATGTCTCGTCGTGCGAAATGCAGCTGTTTCGTAGCCTTTCTTGGGACGGACACACATACACAAACCGCGCCACGCCCGCACGCCAGAGATAAACTTTCAGCCTTATGGGCCTAATTTTATTTATTTATTTAGCGTTTGCAGCCTTATAATGTAGGATAGTATAGCCTAATTGAGGCAAATATATAGGCCTACATAGCCTCATTTATACGATGGACTTTGATTGTTGCTCTTGTCTTCAAATCAAATCAAATCAAATCAAATTTATTGAATCGATTCAGTATACACATACATACTACTAATCATAATTAGGCACTTTTACATTAGCAGAATCTGCATTTATATGTTTTCTCATCTTCTTGCATCTGATGCAAGAAGATGAGAAAACATATAAATGGTATCAATTAGGCTATAAGCACTGGAAAGAGAATAGAACAGGGGTCTCAAACACGCGGCCCGCGGGCCGCATGCGGCCCGTGGACCCGAATAATGCGGCCCGCGAGAGTCATCTGATTTTTTGTTTGTTTGTTTTCATTCAAAGAAAGAACTTGATTAAAAACCGAATTCTGCTGTTATTTTGCGATTTGAATCAAGGTTCAAACTGTTTTCTTCCTAATTTTGCTTTGGATATTCAATCTGCAACAGCAGATATGCAGATAGAGTTATAGTGGGCCTTCAATGTAATACCATGGTGAAGCAGAACCTACAATGAGGTTGATATTCCGGTATTCTACACTTTTCTACTACAAGAAAAATTATGTAGAAGATGTAGACCTATACTCTGATTCTTCGCATCTCAAAAGATAAAACTAAACAGTGATGTTCTCGTAGTTGGGAAACGTTGTCAGATGATGTGTATCGCTAATCACACCTGATCACCTCTGATGCATGCGACTCACTATAATACTTTAATATTTAAAGATGCTTCAAGCTTAGTTGTAGGTATGCCTATTAGACTTACTAAATGTGCTATTGATGCTTTTCATAGGCCCTATCTTTATGACTCTGAGGTTTCAATTTTGTGTCTATACCATTATGGTTACACTGAAAGTAGGCTCCTATAATATTAGCTTAGGTGATTTTATTTTTATCATTATTACAGCATTGTAACCCTCACCCCATATAGTTTAACTTGCAAGACATAATTTTACGTTGCGGCCCGCGAGACACTGGAAATTTTCAAATTTGGCCCACACGATGACTTGAGTTTGAGACCCCTGGAATAGAAGATAATTAAGTGCAAGAATGCACTAGTTAAGCCTTTATGGCAACACACACACACACAGTCACACACACACACACACACACACACACACACACAGTCACACACACACACACACACACACACACACACACACACACACACACACCCTATGTATTATGATACTATGCGTGTATAATATAGCATGCGAATATAAATATAGACTACGCCTAAATCAGAAGTCGTAATTGTGTTTATATTGTAGGTCCAAATTATTTAAACCGAAATAATATTCGTTGTCAATTTTTTCCCTGCAGATCACCAATAAGCTCTCTGTAGTATGTCACGAATGGCTGGGTTGCTGGCTGCACTCACGAATTCATCTTCCGTCACCTCTTCTCCTGATTTTTTCTTTAGGGTGTCGAAGACTTTATTGGCCGCATCAAGAGCTTTCGTTTTGTAGTCTGCAAGCCCACGAAGCTTATAGCATGCCTGCAAACAACACCATAACCATAACCATAACATATGGTTTGGCGTATACATAGACTGAATAGTGTAGGCCTATATATAGTCCCTTTCATTCATTCATTCACTCATTCATTCATTCATTCATTCATTCATTTTCATTCATTCATACATTCATTCGTCCGTTCGTTCATTCATTCTTTCTTTCTGTATTTCATTCACTCGATCATTCATACAAGGGGAACTATACTTAAAAGCGCTGTCGACTCTAAAGTAGGCTAAAAGTGCAGTTTTGAGTTGAAAAAATGTATAAATTATATATAGGCTACATGTATAGCCCTACATGTATATATAAATAATAAATCACACACACACACACACACACACACACATATATATATATATATAAGTAGGCCTATATATAGGCTATATTGAAACCTTCATGACCCTCAGTTACATGTATTTCTCTGCAGTTCTGATATACCGTATAGCCTCAGGCCCGCCGACAGAAATTCCGGGCCCCTGGGCAGAGCAGTCACTATCTTTAGGTTTTCCCCCCTCCCCCTTCCCCTCCCCTCCCCCTTACCCTCCCCTCCCCCTCCCCTCGTAGATCTTGACAAAAGTGTCGGTCTGAACGTAGGCTATACGATAATGCATACATTTATTATGTTAATAACCAGTGTTAAGAATTCTATTTTCAAAGATAGCCTTTGGCAATCAACGAGCAATTTTGTGGACTTAACTGTGCAGCAAAATCATGTACTGTATAATGTCCCAGTAGTTCTCTATTTTTTGTCTTCTGACCTTAAAATGCATTTTGGAAATGCTCTTTCTTCAACGTCTGGGCATTAATGTCCGGATGTCATGAAGGAAAGTTTCTTACTTCGTATTATAGAATATAGACTAATCAGTGTAGCCCGGGCCCCCTCCGGGCCCCTAAAAGTCCCCGGGCCCCCTGGGCATTTGCCTTTTGCCCCTCCCTCTCGGCGGGCCTGCGTAGCCTACTATGGCAGCTTATTTTACTGACCGAGACGATTTTCCTGGCTTCCTCTCTGGAAATCGTTCCGCACCCATCGATGTCGTAGATCTTGAAAGACCATCTCAACTTCTGCTCAGCCGTTCCTTTCGACGCAACGCTCAGCGTCGTCATGAATTCCTAATAATATTATTATACCAATAACAATGATAATAATGATTGATTCGTTGACTGATTGATTGATTGATTGATTGTAGCCAGCAGTACGTCCATCACGTGCTACTAGTCATTGATTTCACCAACGCAATCTACCGATTGGAAGGTTGGTGGATACAAAGTTTAACGAATGACAACAGAGTCCGATGCCGTCGACAAAGAAACTTTATGTATAACTAGCTGTATCCGGCCACGCGTTGCTTTGGCAGAAAAGACCCCCTCCACTTTCCCCCTCCCCTCCCCTCTCTTCCCCTCCCTCTCCCCTCCCCTCCCCCTCTCTTCCCCTTCCCTCCCCCTCCCCCTCCCCCTCCCCCCTCCCCCTTCCCCTCCCCTCCCCCTCCCCCTCCCCTCCCCCCTTCCCTCCCCCTCCCCCCTCCTCCTCCCCCTCCCCCACCGTCTTCGTCCCGCTCCCTCCGCTCCTTTCCTCCGTCACGCCGTGAAGGCCGCTTTGGGGGAAAGGCGTCCCTCCCCCGCCCCTCCACTCCCCTTCCCCCCCGACCTCCACCTCCTTTTCCCCTCCGCTCCCTCCCCACCGTCTTCGTCCCGCTCCCTCCGCTCCTTTCCTCCGTCACGCCGTCAAGGCCGCTTTGTGAAATTTTGAATCGCTTATGACGTCACAGGACGCGACATCATTCATGTTTAGGCCTAGTCTGCTGTGTTTGGAGACATCGTTTGTGAAATGTGGCAGCCGTGTGGGACGTGTTGAATTTGTAAATGGCGGACGAACGGATTGCAAAGTTCACTTTTTGTGGAAAAGATGGGGTTTTTTCGTGGAAAAGAAATCTTAAGACACGGTGCTATTGGAATGGAAGGTTTTGGTAAATTTTCACAACAATCGCTGCGTAATTTTCGGCGTGATTTTAACCTTAACTATTGGAAAGTTTCATTTTTATTTATATAGATATAAATATACTATATAATACGAGACTTC
>CAMAOG010000317.1:0-57000 GCA_945859605.1 Lumbricus rubellus | reverse complement strand
ATGGACGGTCTGGAGAGTCAACAGTTCAATCTGAACATCAGTCTTCGTCCAGGCACGATGAATGTCTGGCCTGCTATTCTGAGTCGCCCATCGGCTTAGATGATGGTCTGGACCTGCGAGGGGCTTGGGTCGTCGTCTTCCGGTATGTTTATGTAGAGCGGCAAGGACGATTCCTTGTTGCTCGAGGTAATTGGATGGGTTCTACGGTAGCCGGATGGCTATTCTTCACGTCGCATTCCTGGAAATTCTGTCATGTGCGCAGGGACATGTTCAAGGACTTTGGCAAAGAAATGTTCAAGGACTTTGGTCAAGAAAGGTTCAAGGACGTTGCTGCGGAAACTGTTTAGGTGTTAGAGCCATGAACTTTGACCCCATGAACTATTGCTCCCATGAACTTTGCTTTCATGCATTTTGCTTGTAGCAATGGTTATATTGTATGATGGATCGTACTTTGGGGCATTCATTAACTTCGCCGACCCTATGGGCCGACTCGTGCTTTACGGGGGGGGGATATGTTAGATACTTTGTGTCTAACTCCGTTTCTGCTGCTACTATCAGACAGTAGTTGAACACCTGGTCTTGTAGATGATTAACGTAGGGATGGGCTTGGCGCCAGTCATCCTGCCTATCTATAAATTCGTGTGAAGCATGGGCTAGTTAGACAATTGTGTGCTGTGTCTCTTGAGGCTGCGGTCTCCGTTGGTGTTGAGCGTTGCTCGCTCTTTTTGATGTTGCGCCACATCGTTTGTGGTTTTCGACTTTCGAGTCGTTCTTCTTTGTGTGTTTCGACTTCTTTGGTGATCTTTCTGGACGAGTTTGACGTGCGGCTACAGTGGTCTTTGCTAGACTGGCTGACGTTCTTGGTGTTTCGCAGGTGCTCTGCATTTTCCGGTCTTCCCGGGTTCTTCTTTGTGAAGGTATTGTGTAAATTTCGCTGTACATACTGCTCTTGTTATTAAACTCACATGTTATTTCAACCCGGGGCCTACTTTTCTTATAATCATACCTAGACGAACGTAACAATATACAAGATAAACAGACAGACATACAAGACAGACAGATAGATATACAAGATAAACAGACCGACAGACAGACAGACAGAGAAGATATACAGACTGATAGATAAGTATGTAGATAAACAGACTGACTGACTGACTGAGTGACTGACTAAGTGAGTGAGTGAGTGAGTGAGTGAGTGAGTGAGTGAGTGAGTGAGTGAGTGAGTGAGTGAGTGAGTGACTGAGTGAGTATAATTATATACCGAAAAGTCGGAAGATCCTGTTGCCTGAAAGAACTCGAAGGATTTCTCTGACGACATCCGATGGCAGCGGAGGAATCACAGAACATAGAATCTGACGAGAGCTTTCAGCTGCAACATCAATCAATCAATCAATCCATGAATCAATCAATCATTCAATCAATCAATCAATCAATCAACCAACCAACCAATCAATCAATGAAATTCAATCAACCAATCAATCAAACAATCATTCAATCAATCAACCAATCAATCAAACAATCAATCAATCAACCAATCAATCAATCATAAGTCAATCAATCCATGAATCAGTCAATCAATGAAAATCAGTCAGCCAGTCAATCAATCAGTCAGTCAATCAGCCAATCAGTCAATCAATTGGCCAATCAGTCAATCAATCAATCAAAAATCAATTAATTAGTCAATCAATCAATTCCCTAATCAACTATTATTATTCGGTCCGTCCGTTCGTCCGTCCGTCCGTACGTAAGTCTGTTGTACATTTACCTACCCACTTTTGTATCAAACTAATAGTCTAGTCACATAATTTTTTATTGCAGCAAATTTCACACACAACACCGTAACAGACTGGTGAGACATTGGCCACACAGTGGAGGCCCAAAAGAGATCGCAATGCCACGGGGGGGGACACCCATGGGGGGGGGGTCCGGGGAAGGACACTCACAGAACGAATCATCACCAAATAAATCGGAAGACGGAACCAAAAAAATTGTGCATATATTGGAAAACAATAAAATCATGGGAGAAACTGTAAAAGAAAAATAGGAAAGATAAATATCGATTTATCGATAGGCCAATGACCTGTAATAATAAATTATTAATCATCAGCATGTCTGTGTTTCATTTTATTACTGCATCTCTGTGTCTGTATGTTGTCTGTCCGTCCGTCTCTCTATCTGTCTTTTGTCCGTCCAAACGTCATTACTTCAAGCGAGAGAGACAAATATAGCCCACAATTAGAGTATATTTTATTTGCTCCCTGCCGTAATCGCACAAAGCACAGATAGGTCATGAGCTGACCTTTCGATGAGAGCTTGCAGATCTAAACGGTTGTGACCATGAATTGAATTCCACGTCAATGACACTACATAGGTCATTCATTAGATTAGATTAGATCAGACTACGCTAGAAGTGACTAACTAGACTAGATTATATATTTATATTGGATTATTAGGCTATGATATAAGAGAAGACTAGGTTAGATTAGATTAGTAATGTAATCTAATATAAGCTAGTCTAGATTAGACTACGCTGGAAGTGACTAGACCAAATTAGATTAGATTAGAGTAGGCTATGATAGAAGAGAAGACCAGCTTAGATTAGATTAGATTAGGCTAGATTAGATTTACATCAGACTAGATTAGAGCAGATTAGATTAGATTAGATTAGAGCAGATTAGATTAGATTAGATTAGAGCAGATTATATTAGATTAGATTAGAGTAGGTTAGATTAGGTTTACATTAGATTAGATTAGATTAGAGTAGCGAGTTCGTACTGATCTGTGGAAGACGGAAGGTGCGGTGATCGTCAAAAACGACGAACAGGATGTTTTCTTTCTCGCTGTTTGCATGCACGCAGTTGCGATGGCATCGTTCAAAGACATACGTCTCTCTCGTCTCAGCTGCTTTCACTTCAACTGCAACAGCAGAGGAGAGCCACGACTCATCACCACCCGCTGCACTGGGCACTGAGGACTCAGGGTGGCGAACAGCTTGAGCTAAAGGTTCATCTGAGGGTGGTGCATGGACTGAAGCAGGTTGAAAAGCAGTCGCCCATGGTTCATCTCCCGTAGGTGCAGAGACTGAGGAGGACTCAGGACGGACAGCAGGTGCCAAGGATTCACCTCCAGCTGGTGCAAGGCCTGGCGCCGTTCCAACGCCTGACGAATTGAGGCGAGCCTTCTCCGAAGGATCACTTGACGAGACCGTCGGAGTCCGGCGAGTCAACAGGAAGCCCTGCTCTAGCTCCTCCTTCACCACGTCCTCATCCTTTACCTCTTTGTCGCCTGGCTTCACCGGCTCACTGGTCTCCGGCTGAAGCAGGCGTCGCTGGAGGCTATCCCCGTCTTCCCCGGACAACGCACACACTCCTCCATCCCACTTCGCTCGCTCATGGAAAGCGTCCTCCTCCTCCTTCTTCTTCCTTTCCACGGCTCGTCTCATCGCACCCGGAGGATTGTCCAATGCCAGGAACAACGCATCCAGATCCGGTTCATCCGCCACCGGAAAGCTGGCCGCCGCTTCGACCGAACTCTCCTGCGTGGGCAGCTCTCCGGACGCCCATCCCCTCTGCTCGAAATGCTGCGGGGGCCACGCCACGCCCTCCTTGCGCTGGACCATCTTTCCGTAGCAATCGAGCTTAGCACCCAGTCCGGCGTTCGCAGGAACATCGCCGATCTCCCTGCCACGGTTCTCAACGAACGGAGGGCACTTGTAGCAGCAGCCCTTGCTGCTGAAGGCTGTGGTGGTGGTGGTAGGAGGGCAGGCACACTGTCCGTGAGCGAGCAGGGCAAGGTAGTCGGCCTCACCGAGGTGCAGTTCGTGACCGTTGGTGAGCGGCTGGATGTGATTGCGGCAGATGCCATCCTCTGCGGCCGCGCGGCTGATGGCGTAGTCGACCAACCTGGTGCCGGGTGCGCTCGGTTGAACGGACAGCGGCTGTTTCGAGATCCTCCCTGTGGCGGGCGACAGACGATTGCTGAGACGAAAACGATAGATGCCGCCGACGGGCACTTTGAAACGATACATGTAGAGATCATCACCTACAATATAATTATATGCATGTCAACAATAATTTTTCCTATTAATTTATTTTAAAACGCAGATCTAAGAAATTCCGAACGGATTAACCTGTACGCCAATGTCCGCCTCGTCTGTATATACTATGTCACACCAGCGCTAATCAAGGGTTCTGTATAGGCCTACAAGACATGTTCTTTATTTTTATTTAAGCGAACATTATTTTGTTTGACGCTCAGCAGATGGGCTGGGCGAAAGATTTTTGGCCCAGCAAGTACACCTACTGACCAGGGAAGAGGGATGGTTAGTCATCGTTAAAACACTAAATCATGAACATAACAATGTTGAGGCTTAATTGCATTGACCACCTATAGAAAGTGAAGAATTTTCGAGACTAGGCTATATGCCAGTGTGAGAATTGTGGACAAATAACTAGGGGGGCTGGACCATTATCCACTTGGAATTGGGGTACAAAAACATACATTACTATGGGCTCTAAGAAAACCTGGGGGTTGAAACTCCAAACCCCGGCAATTCTCATCCTGCTATATATGCTATATTTTCCCGGGGTCCATAGCACTTAGAGCGCCTCTGATTGGTGCAGTAGGCCTACTGTGAGTGGTGCTATGTAAATCTACAAATGCAATACAATATTACATTTCATTTACATTTCTTTACTGATTCCTAATCACTTCTCTCAGAAACTGTGGAACACTCTCCCAAAAGAAGTTCCTTCTGCAGAGTCGTCGTCCATTCTAGCCTTTCGTCGCTCCGACCTCATTTAAAAGCTCATTATTGATCTTTCTATTAACTCATTTCAACCATAATCCCGTAGGCATGCACTTCCTCTGTCGTCTGCGACTCCCTTGTGGGCTTGCGACTTCAAACCCCCCCCCCCGGATGTTGGTTTGCATAACGAGCTGAATAATATACCAATCATCGACTGATGCTTTGAACGGCAGAATTATAGTATCGGGGACCTAAGTGTCGTTTGGGATCAGGTTAGGCATCGGAGTGTCGGCTGGGGTCAAGATATATGGGTCATGGTAAACTTATAGTATCCGGGACCGAATGACAACACTAACCCCCAACTGACATTCACAATAGAAACTGTTCAAATATACCGTACATGTATGTACCGGTTCCGGTACTTATGGGTTATCTACCCCGATTTATTTTTTTTATTTTTTCAACGTTGTCATTCCACGTCTTTTCCGTGAGGGTCTGTTAGGGCTCAGGTTAGGCATCGTGAGGGTCGGTTAGGGTTAGTGTTAGGGTTAGTTTAGCCATTAGAAACTGGTCGATTCATGGCAAAAGACACTGTCAAAATAAATCGGGGTAGATAACCCATAAGTACCCCGGTTCCTATAGGACAGGTTTTCCGCATTCGATCCATACAAAATTGCAAGGAATTAGTAAGCTTCTTACACAAATAAAGGGTCATATTAAAAGCCTATGGCTTCAGGCTAACCTGCTTGCTTCTGAAGCGCAACCGGAACCATTGAAGCCTGGACGGATTCTTTCGTTTGAAGTAGTTCAATGACGATTCCCATATCCGGTGAGCGACCACCATCGACGAACGCCTTCGCTTTAGCTAGAATAACTTGAGTTGAAAAACCTCCCTCCATCTTGAAACCGTAGTAAAGAAACTTTTTGAAAATCGTTTCCTATTACCCAGAATTAACTGCGCAATCTCTTCAACAGTTAAGTTGAAAGTTATGCGTGACGTCATTAAGCTGAAGCGTGACGTCATTAATGACGCACTCCGTGTAATAACTTTTGTCAACAACTTCGGCAGGGATGCCACTCAATACAATACAATACAATACAATTAGTCATTTATACCGCGCTTTAAAAACAAGTCTTGCATGAGAGATCATAGCTTTTTCCATCTGGATCTAGGTTTTTTCGGTCTTGTCAGGATCTAGTCTTTTTCAGACGTTTTTCCCACTTTTTCCACATAAATAGACCTTTTTAGGTGAAATGCACAATTTAAGTGAAAAAAATCGAAAATGTTGTGAATAGCCTACAGACCCCAAAACTCTAGATTTTGGAGCAAGAGTAAAAATGGCCATTCGAAATTTTTTCAGGAAAAGGAGCAAATTTGGGTCGGATGACCTGGGACTAATATCGATGGATGACTTTTAAAAGATCCTCAGAAATTAAACTTCAAGCCCGAAAAATCGAAAAATCATAGATTCTCAATATTAGCCTTTTCTAGCCCTTTTTTCCGTCCGGATCTGAATTTTTTTAAATTTAGAGTGGCAATGTAGGTTATAAAAATATCATACAAGAAATTTGAAGAAATGAAAGGTCTTAAAGAATGTCCAAAACACTGATGTCTAGCACTTGGCTTCTAACATGGTGAATAATGGATAATGTATGGGTTCAAGCCCCCACTGAGGCAGTCACCATGTAGGACCTTGAGCAAGTCCTTCATGCTCTATCATAGGCGCTGTGCTAATGGTAGTTGCAGTTTAACGACACTGTGCAATAACAAGGGTAATTAGTGTTGCCCTCCTCCTCTATCCAGGCTTGGCACTGGCACTGGCAGAGTGCAACCAGTGGCGGAGTGAGGTACTGTGCACAGTGTACTTCTGAGCTATGGAGCTTTGTAAGGAGGGCAGTATCAAATGTCGTTGTAAATTGTAGCATGTTGTAAATTACTCTGAAATTTATGTGATCCTGTGATCAAAGGATGTAGGCCTATTTCTGAATTCTGCAGAGACAAGTACACGAGTACAGTTCCCCAATCATATGTTATATTCTAAACTTCCCAACATCTTCGTAAAACCAGGTTTAGATCATGAATGGAGACCAAGTGATGCTTAGTAGCATGGTACTCCACTGAAGATCACATGTCCAAGTGGGGCACAGTGGTGCAGAGGTATGTCCAGTGCCTTGGAGCCAGAAGATTGTGGGTTCGAATCTACCTGAGGCCTGACTCGCAACTGCTCGTGCGCTTCAACGTGAAAGTCCGATTCAGTGTTCGTGCTTTAGTAGGGAACGCCTCCGAGTGGAAATCTTGAAGGGGTGCTATAACAAGACTTGCTCATATAAATACATACATATATACGTAACTATTAACCAGGTTCAGAATTAAGTTCACTGTGCTACCATATTATTGTATCAACTACATGAAACTACTTTTGCACCAACAATATAATTTAGTCTGCTACAGATTGAATATATGCCAGCAAATATGCATGTCTTGACAAAGCTAAATCAATGCAGTGATGAGAAATTAACATTTCATGGCCTTAAGGCTAAAGCAGAGGATGGCATCAGACATCTTTTTAAGACCAGTGCATAGCCAGAGCAGTTATATAAATTATGTATGGGGCAAATTATGGCAAGAAGAGCAAACATTCTGGCAGCCTTGTGGCAGGGCAACAAGGGAAAAGGCAATTGCCCTGGCTTTCCCTGCTGTAGCGTTGTTACTGGACTTCACAAGAAAATCTTACGAAAAGAGACATGCCATGAATAACCATAGAACACTTTGTCATCCTGTGGCTAACATAGAAAATTTCACAGTGCTAACTTTAGTTTTCGCACAAAAATCCATATAAAATCCAATACAGCGGCATTGAATACGCAACATCAAAATTCTGTCATTCATGAATTTCACAGTATTATTAAAACCAGTTTACACAAACTCATGTAGGAATCTCTAAGCTTTCCCTTTGGAAATAATGGCTAGAGAAAATTATTCTAATAAGCCAATCATTGCATATTTGAGAACTTTACATCCAGCAGCCATCTTATTGTTCACCATATGTAACAGGTGAATTTTACTGTGAAAATCGGCAATCGAGAAACTAGTTCTAATAATTATTCTGACAAAAAATATATATAATTTGACATGAATCAGAACTGTCTTACAACAATCATTTATGTAGTAAATTAAAACTTGCTAAGATTTCCTTCCACATAACGCAAAAGTTATGCTCAAATTCACTCAGATCAACTCCTTTAATGCAAAGAATTTACATTGCAACTGTATTCAAATGTTCAATTTCACTTTCAGAGTTTCTCATGAGTAAAATTTTTAAACACCATGCCTTACAGAAGTTAAATTATCTGCAGCCAGGTTTCCTACAACCATCCTTTGGCAATACACCAGTACGCGGATAAATGGTCATCAATGACCAATTGGTCACTTACTCATCCAAGTAAAAAGTGTCCAAGTGGAACAACATACCTCACAAACCCTAGACTGTTCTACCAGAAATTTAACAAATTTTCAGGTTACCTCAGGTCACCATGTTCTGATACACATACACATGTATATTTCCTCTACTCTCATAATTATTCCCATTGCCTTTCCAACTGAACACAACAACAAAACATTGATGAGTTCCATCTTCAAAGTTCTGCAACATTCTACTTGGCAAGGTATAAAATATTTAATGTATACATCACCGAAACAATTTATGGATAAATATACAAATATCATTAAGAGCACATGGAAATTTATGGCAATCAACATGAATAAATAATAATGTACGAATAAACCTAGTAATTCATCATATATCATGTTGCTTATGCCACAAAGACCCATCCTTAAGCTTGATGCTAGTGTAGCCAACAGTTCTGATTTAGCATGGTGAGTAGACTCATTATGAATAATTCTTTTTATCTTGTGGGCTAATTTCCTTGGAAGCATAAAAACAGAAAGTAAAGCCGAAACTGTAGACATTCCTGTGGCATTTACACGACTGTTTCACTCTACAGCTGTGAGTGCATTACATTCTCCAAAGAGGGACAAAGAAAACGGTGCTTATTAAATAAAAACAAATTTGCTGAAAATAAATCTTTAAAAAAGAAAAAACAAAACAAAACTGAAAAGAAATTTTAAAAAACCAATAGATATTAATGTATGATGAGTGTCATAAGAAAGACAGAACAATCATATGTCAAGAATAAAATATACATATACATAATTACATATATTATATATATATATATACATATATACATATATATATATATACATATGCCACGTGTGTATATATTCCACGTATAGTTGTTTATCCGCCAGCAATCAGATAAAGGATGCAGAGAGAACCCCCTGGTTTAAATACCATAGTATTTCAAGTGAAGTACGTAACAGCAAACATAATTACAACAAATTACCAAACGAACCAAACAGACAAAACAATCAAAGTCTGCAATGTTTTCAGATAAATTTATTCTGTCTCCAGCACAGCAAATTTTAAAAATAGAGGCAAAGCAGCTATCACCAGCAACTTCAACTGTACAACATTTTTCCATCTAGCGCATACGATTTTTAAAGGAAACAAAGATAGCATCATAAAACCACAAATGCATTCAGCTCCTACAACTCTCCACATTTCTGCACTTCATACTACCTCTATAAAAGATATTCTAAAGCAACTTTTACGATTTTTATCTCAAAACGCAGTTTGGGTAAATCACCATAGAAACAGCCTTAAAATGTCTAAATCATTTATAAGCCCCTGCCTAATACACTCTAGTCGGCCATTTGTTATAGCAGCCTAATCAATTATAATAATTAATCCACAAGCCAGTCAAGCAGACATATTGCTACAACATTTTCTGCTGTGTAATGTAAAAATGTAAATCTTTTGAGAATTTCTCAGTGTCCACAACAGTCAGAGAGAACAGAGCTTATTCACTGGCACTATATCAAATCAAGTCCGCAATAGCCAAGCTGCCCTGCTCGTTTTGGTGCCAGGTCAAAATTCAGGGAGGTCAAACCGACGAGCTATCAATGATTGTTGTAATTTGCTACAGCCGAGAAATTAATGTGAAGCTGGCAAATTCTGTGATGACCTCGGCCTATGTTCGAAACGCTTGAATTTATGCCTTGCCTTCTGTCAACTTAAAAAGAAAGAACAGACTAAATAAGCCATATCCACTATGATATCCCACTCTGGTGCATGTTGTATCTATAAAGTGCACTACAAAAAATCGGTCAAGTGGCATTATAAGAAAAATCCAACAGAAACCGCCACCTCCACCCACAACTTCACTGTTAATCCTTTACGCATTTGCCCCAAGAATATCCGCTGAAAACCGCCTTAAAATTTAAAAATGAACTGGTAAAGGGTTAATTTAAACTCAGCATTGATTTAATTTGCATATTTTTAATTATTGCACAATGCATATTTTAATGACCTTCTGGATGTTTATCATTACTTTTGCATTGTTTACTTCCTGAAAAAAAATTTAGTTACATGTATTTGCAGCATTTCTTGCAAAGTAACTATCTGCAATGAATTTTTAAATAATAAAAGTAATAAATTCACGGATCTTGTAACCTGTAACGAAAAGTTGCATTGGTTCATAACAAACCGTATACATTTTTAGTATCAAGCTTATAATTAATGGATTAAATCAAATGGTAAAACCCATTAATTAATAAGTTGTTTCTTCTTTGCTTCAATTTAAGAAAAATTAAAATGTTCAATGTTAAATGATAGTAACTGGTTTCGTTTTTACCACCTTAAAACTAAAACTGAGCAGAACAAAACAGAGCTAATGGTTGATCAATTTAAATATACGAAGTACGTGGAAAGCTGAAACACCCACGCTTATCTCCACCATTTGAGGACAATGGAAAGTAACAGCAAAAAACAACAGAAATCAAGAGTAACAGGAAACAAATCACTTTGAATTAACGGCGAATTTTTTTAACAATAGAGCAACTTGCGTACTTAGATAAGTACTGCGCTTAAATATGATGCAAAAGATTTTACTGACCGAAAGCCTTCTGCAACAAACTATGGCACTGACTCACAAAATAAATATTAAGTGTTTATCTGTTGATGCACTGTAGTACTCGTCAATAATTTTGAAACTGCTAGAAAAACAGCAGCATTGTCGTAGGCATAAGTGTTCCATTTTAAATTACAGTAAAGAACGTTCTAAATATTTTTATTTTATCCTTAAAAGAAGAGCAATCGGAAGAAAATAAGCGCCCCTAGCTCAACAATCACTGCTAACCACTGAATTCAGACGGTAATGAGACTCACTCGTGGTGAGGGTGGTTCATGCGGCCCGACCGAAAAGACCCTACTAATGCCACGAGATACAGAAACGAAATGGCCACCAGCGAGCACGTCGAAGCGCCGCTGAAGTAGTTTCGATAAGCAATGCGCGCGTACCACAACAGCGTCAGAATGAATCCGAACAGAGGAAACATGAGAAAGCCAATGTCAAAGTGATTAGAATCCACGGAAGTGATGACCGGTTCGACCCGCGCCTGAGTTATGAGGCAGTGGATGACGCTGCCATCAGCAACACGGTAGGATCGGAGGGTCAGATCATCGTTGCGAAGTTCCTGGCCGCTCATCACGAAGCGGACAATCGATTGGCCGGCCAGTTCAGTCGAAAAGTGGTTTCTGTAAGAAAGTAAGTAAGTAAGTAAGTAAGCCGTTTATTGACAAAGCATCAAACACGTACAAAAGAGCAGTAATCAGTACAAATTCAATGACTTTCGAGTGATCGGTGCATAAGTCAAAGGGTCAATCCAAAAAGGTCGTATGGACCCGCTGAGGCTGGATTGACCCTTCCTTTCTCAATAACATTTGGCTATTGTAAAAAAACAGTGCAAAGCACAACATCTTACACATGAAACGAAAGCAAACTGAAATGAAATGACACACAGATTTCAAAACAAAACAAAAAACAAGAAAAAAACAAATTATGACCAATTGTTTAAATCTAGTAAACAGAGATTAAACAGTCTTTTAATTTTTTCTTAAACATGTTAATGGTGGGTATAAGTGTAATATATTTTGGGAGGTTATTCCATATCATAGGGCCAGAACATTTAATCGAAAATAATTTCATCCTAGTATGTGCAACATCGGTGCGGTAGTGTAACAGAGTTCTAGTGAAATGGTTATGTACAGCAATTCCCTGACAAAAATAACCATCAAATGTCCTAGGCAACAATTTGTGATGATAGCGAAACATGAACAAACTGATTTGAAACTTATATATATCTGATAATCGTAGTATGTTATAGGTTCGAAAAATTGGTTTGGTACTGACAGACCAGCATAATAAGAAAATAGTTCGAATGGCACGTTTTTGCAAACTCTCCAATTTTTTTAAATAAAAACTATAAGTTGAGGCCCAGCAAATGTTACAATATGACAAGTATGGAAAAATTAAGGAATAGTATAAGCCTTGTAATGTAGCTTGAGAGAGACAGTGACGGATTCTTGATAGCACGCTAATATTTTTTGCTATTTTTTTTAGATATCTGCTTAATGTGTTCTTTCCAGGTGAGGTGCTGGTCCAGATACACACCTAAAAATTTACACGATTCAGTCGGCATAATCATTTGACCATCCATTGTCAATCTGTAATCACACACTGGCGTTAGTTTACGGCGGGATCCAAAAAGAATAAAGTTTGTTTTATCAATATTAAGCGATAATTTGTTAGCTCTAAACCAGGAAGAAATGGTGATGAGCTCATGATTAGCTCTTTCAAACAATGATTCTATTGACTTATCAGATATAAAGGCATTCGTGTCATCAGCAAACAATATATAGTGAAACACTTTGGAAGTAGTCGTCAGGTCATTTACATATATTAGAAATAATAATGGCCCCAGAATTGAACCCTGAGGTACGCCACAACTGATGGGTTTACCAACAGATAAATGACCTTTAAAATAAACATGTTGTGATCTGTTGTGAAGAAAATCAGAAATCCATGCCTTACTTACACCTCTGATACCATAGTGTTCAAGTTTTTTTAATAAAATTTTGTGGTTTACAGTATCAAAGGCCTTGGATAGATCAAAAAATATTCCTAGAGAAAGAAACAAGACAACATCAGTGGTAAGAGATTGTCTGCAACAGCATATTGCTCAAATTTAGTATTTATGTTCTCAACCGGTGAATTGGTGTCGGAGCACCCCTGAATCACACAAAGGGTGCTTTAAAAATGCTCGCATACATGCATACATGCATACAATACAATACAATACAATAGCACAGTTCAGATCTCATGCATTGGCCCTTCATACTGGAACTGTCTTCCATTAACAATTCGCAACATTTCACCGATTGCATCTCAGGAAACATTTTCTAAATGTCTTAAATCGCATCTGTTTAGATCTGTCGGGTAGCTACGTTAAGCGCCTTCGTGAAATTCTTGTTAAGGCGCTATATAAATGATCATATACATACATAAATACATACATACCTGCATACATCCAGTTTATTATTCTGTAAGGAAATTTGAATGCTTTGCAAGCAACATCTATCGATATCAATGTATATAATAGCATCTCCCTCAGATGTTATGGAGAAAAATTTATAATTTCCACAAGAAGTCGTGTAATCAAGAAAATTACCTTTTAAAATCGCGCACAGTGTCGTCCGGATTGGCATGGACCATTCTCGTCCTTCCATCAACGTACTGTAGCCGGATCTGAATGTGACCTTCAGGGGTCGTAGGCGCTTCAGTTTCTCCATTGTCTGTTTGTCTAGATGGACCTGGACTTTCATTCGACAACGGTGATTGCGTTTCGTCTGGATCTGCAGTTCCCACGGTTGCATCAAGGCCTGCTGCGCTATCGTTGCGTACATCCTTGGGAGCTGCGGAGGAAACACCAAGCGGTTCTAGTTTTGGCGTTTGGTTCACTGGCAAATAAGGCTCATCGACCACCTTTGCGTTGTTATCATCATTTGCATTGCGTCCTGTTTCTGCAGGCGTTACATCTGTAGAAGAATTAGATGGACTAATCTGCTGCTGCTGCTGCTGCAAGCAATTCTCTTGAGTTTGCTGAGATGGTTCCTGCGGTGAGGATGATGTACTCCCCACAGATGTTGTTACATCACCGTTGCTCACACTTTGTTCAGCCTCTGAATCCTCTGGCCTTGGGCTGTCCTCGTGACCCTGCTCGCCTGCTACAAATCTCTGCTCCGCGAGGCCTCTGAGGCGGTTCATCAGTGCTGAAAATCGTTCACGGTCCAAGATGATGATCGGCACGAGGAAACGCGAGTCGACCTGCGTGGACATCCAGGCGAACACCATCACGACACCAGCGAAAAGGGCGAAGAGGAGCAGGGTCACCTCGTCACCAAAGCCTTCGATCAGTGGCATCGTCACGATAATTAGCTTAGATGTGATGACCAAAAGTTTAATTAATTATTTTAATTACTTTCAAGGACTGGTATATTGCTTCTGATGTCTTGTGGATCTGAAATGAATGAGAAAAATTCGTTAAAAATAAACGTTAATTTTTCATAAAGTGTTTAATACACATCTCTTTACATGTTTGACTGAAAACCAGAGTTATGAGGGTTTTTCAACTTAATTCATAGAATAGATGTGCCCATTAATTTCTATTCTACTAGCACCTATGCGCAAATTCATCTACATAAAAGCAAAGTTATGTACCACTATGGGATGCAAGTGGAGAAAAAAAACTGGCCAACATATACAATTGCATGCCAAGCCTTGGACGCAGAGGTAGCTAATATTCTTGAAATTCAGAACAATGATTAGAACTGATAAATTTATCTATCTAGAGACAACTTGACTGTGTATGCTTGTTTATTCTTAACTAATCAATGAAAAGGGTTAATCAAGAAATACAGTAAAGAAGCTAATTTTAGGTTACCATAATTTTAATGGCATTTTATTGCAAATTCTGAATAAAAAGGCAAATATGGAATAACTTCCCCTATTCGTTTGCACTGCGATCCTCTCTGGTAGTTTTTCGTTATCTTTCTCTCGTCTCAAAACCAGCACTTTCTCTCGCGGTTGCATGCACTGGGAGCGCTTCTGAAATGTTCTTGCTGCAAGAAGCACTTTACAAATGGTCAGATACAATACAATTACATTGCCATTCCACATTATCTTGTTTTGACCGTCTTTCCATGTCTTCCATTCTAAGCTTGAGCTTACTGTTTTCAATCTCTAAAGATCAGCTGTAATACCTAATATCAGGACTTCTTCACTCATCCCACATCTCTTCTTTCATGCTTGATCACCTTCACTGACTCCCTTCACAGCTTGAATTCAGCTCAAGGTTCTTACTTTGATTTACTTGTCTGACTTTGGCCTAGTGCCCAAGTATTTTAGTGATCTTATTCACCTGTCGACTTCAGCTTCTTCTCTTCGTCCACTACACAAAAGTGACAGACATGATCTCCTTGTCCCACTTGCAATGACTGCTTTGGTCAAAACTCGATCTTTTGCCTTCATTGGCTCAGCACCTTGCCATCAGCTCTCTCAATTGACTGGTTCTTTTTTTATTAGCAAGTACATCTTTCCACGGTCTCAAAACTATTTCCCTTTCCGTGGATCTTTCACACTGGGATTGCCTCTGATTGGAAGACACTGAGAAGCGCTTTATAAATTTCTATTATAGGCCCACAAAATACATAACAATCTACCTACAGTCGCAAAAGCATAATGAATCATCTTGGTCATCGCGACCCGTCATTAACTAGGTTCCATATGGAACTTAACTTTACTCATCGCTCGTCTCGGCAAAAGCGCCAAACTGCCAGGGACTTTTATTAGTGGCCTGGCGCTACATAAGTTAAATGAAAACCAAATTCTGCAGAGTGCACAGCATTCAACCAGCCATCCGCACCCATCAATAAAAATGTTCAGTACCGGCATCAAGTCTAAAAATTAGCATAGGGACACATTTAAAATTACCAGTGATAGCATTAACTGATTTCGTACAGTATTGTAAATATATACGTACAAAAATGGACGACCGTTACACCCAGGTTAACCTTATAGATTCATTTTTGATCGGATTTCTCTCGTCTTTCGAGGACTACGGAGTACTTATTGATCAGGAGAGATAACATCCACTGACGTACGAAATCAATGACGCAATTGCATAGATGGCATAAGGAACTTCTGTATTATTATCAAATAATAATTTTATTATTAGAGTTTTTTAGACAATAAAGACAATTATTACTGCGTAACTGTACACTGTAACGGTTGCGGCATATCAATCGGATTGTTGAATAAACGAACATTATTATGAATTGAAACAAAAGAATACAGATTCAAATGGGAACAATAGCCATAGGCTTCCCAGAAGTGAAAATCCCGCTAGACTGACTTTGTCAGCAATAACTAAATACTTAGGATTGTACTTGCGAAATTTAGAGATTTTATGTTAAGAGAACAGATGCACAGTTCTTTAAATTGACCCTTAGGCAGCCATGGGTATGAACTTGTGAAGTGTTAGAGACTCAATTTTCTTAGCTTCGGTAAATGAGGCTGAGTGGTCTATTCTCTCTTTCACAGTCTCCACTGACAGCGTACAGTCATGATGCACAATTACTTATAGCTGATTTTTTTTATTAGGTGCCTGAAATAAAATCTGGGACCTTGTTGTTGTTGTGCGCATTACATATCGAGACATAGGGCTATACAACTTACAGGCATGAATTGCAAAGAACACAGAACAAGGACAGCGTCAACGAATGATTTTAATTTGTCCTCCATTTTGCATTATTGCTTTGTAGAAGAAAGATTTTTGGTATTTTGGCCCTTGCTGCATAAAACTGTGAAGGCAGTTTACTAAAGATGAATCAGTACGTGCAGGTTGTAGATGATGAGACTGAAGAACCGATTGAGCTGCCAGCCGAGGGTGATGGCACGCTACTTTTGAGTACATTAATAGCCCAGTTTCCTGGTGCGTGTGGCATGAAATATAGATCGGCTGAAACAAATGGCGTCCGTGGTGTACGTTTGTCTGATGGTCGGTTGTACGCTCCTGATGGTGTTTGGGGTGGCATTACGTTCACAACTGTTTACCCTAAAGGTACGTTTTCATTCCGTATTTTATGCATCGAGTTCATCGATTCTTAAAGACTTCATGCGTTAATAAGTTGAATTGTCGGGGGGGGGGGTGGTGCAAGATCCCCCAGATTTATTTTCTAAATACGACCCGAATTTTCGAAGATAGCGTTTGTGTAGAAGAGTATAATAGACTTTTTCGGGAAAGTCGATATATGCACGACGGAATGAGATGTTTTTACAACGGGTTTTAGACATTAAACTCTCGTTATCGACATCGCAAATAGGGCCATTATATCAGTTATTTAATTTAACTCTGAATAATTTCTGTAGTTTAGCTGCTGTCTATAAAACTAATATATAGAGAAATCGGGCTTTTGTGTTTTTTTCAGTTGTTTCAGGGATTCAGCTTGATGTGATAATTTTGTGCTTTGATCAAGTTGTGTGTACCATAGACTCAGTATTCAGTAATGGTGATTAATGATGTTAGTCATGACAAATGTGAATAAATCTTAAGAAGTTACTAGTATGCAGATTTCAGATATGACAAGATGTCTGTGTGTTTAGGTAATTGTTTGGAAAAGTTCCTCATTGTTACTCACTTACAAGTAATGCGGCCATGATTTCGTTTGCGATTTTGCCAACAGCTTCTTAAAACCTTTTGACCACGCTCAGAAGGGTTACAAAAGTGTTTAAACCAGAGTTTAAAGTGGGTGGGAACGGCCTTCCCACGGCACTCAAAATTTTCTTTGCTTGCATTCCCATTGCTCTGCAAGCACGGCACCCTGGAAATACATGCATTCCAATTTAGACTCTTCTTGGATGTTCAGCATTTCCATGTTGCTTATCCAACCACTGATTTAAACAAAACTTATTTGCTTCTTAAGTTTCTTGTAAGGAATGAACGTTGACTTTTGTAACGTTTTGATGCATGTAACGTGAAAAACCATCGATTTCCCTGTGACTCTGTATGAATATGATATGATTATGAATGCATTATGAGATTGTTGCATTAAACGTGTTTACGAGTTTCATTAAAAAACTGCACTTAACAGTGTCGGTTGCAGAAAAACGAAAAGGAGACGCGTTGGAACCGCCAACTGCAAAGACTAAGCGAATCGAGAAGCAGAAGTGCAGCGATCTGATCGTTCTTGGTTTGCCGTGGAAATGTGCGGAGGAGGATCTACGCGCTCATTTCTCGCAGTTTGGAGAACTGATCATGGTTCAGGTAGGAAATCCAGATAATATCAGATGTCATTGTTTATATAATAATAATAATATCTTTTCTTTATTGAAACGCCTGCAAGACGCACTGCGCTTTACATTTACAAGTTATGCAGTAATCTTAATTAAACTTAACTACCAACTGAGCAGACAGCTTTGCAATTACAATGGCGCTAATAGCAGCCTGCAAATCAAATCCGCCCAACGGGGGCTCGAACCTGCTACCTCTCGCACTCTTGGCCAGCGTGTTAACCATTACTCTACACCCCCCCCCGTCAGTAGTCACAATCAGTGGTTGTTCATTTTTTAAACCCACTTTGCAGCCATATGTGGCACCCCTACAGCAATTTTGTGGTGCCCTTGGGTGCATTGTTACTCTCGTTGGGACATGGTGTAGATGCTTATTGTTTTATGTGAATATCACCAAATGTGGTTGGTTGCAAGGGTTTTCAGTTGTCATACTGATGTGTTTTCGTAAATTTGAGATTTTCAAAATCTGATTGGAGATTTCAGGTTAGATGAGATTTAAAATTCACAGGCACATCACATATTCATGAAGTGGTGCATAGTTTGGATAAAGTTGGTTTGCATTTCGAGTGTCAATGTTCTGTTTCCAGGTGAAACGTGACATTAAGTCGAATCAGTCGAAGGGATTCGGATTCATTCGATTCACCGACTATGAATCGCAGCTCAAGGCTCTGTCGCAGCGTCACCTCATTGACAATCGTTGGTGCGACATTCGAATTCCTAACTCCAAGGTATGTTATTCTTATTTACGCTACTTCCTACTATCGCCAGTCATTTGCTTAAAGTTTAAAATTGCAAATGATCAATATCGCTTTTGGCAGTATCTGGGTTAATTTATTTATTTACTTCTCGCATATTGCTATAGCGTCCTTCAAGCTCGCTACTCAGAAGCCCCCCCCCCCCCCGACTACAGAGCAGACACTGCATCGGAGTTTCATGCCGAAACACAGAGGCAATTGCAAATAAAGGACTTGCTCAAGGTCCCTACACGGCGGCTTGAAGTGGATTGGGACCTGAAACCCTCCAGCTCCAAGGCTCCAAACCCACCACTGCGCCCCAATATAATTATGCTTGGACTATTATTAACCATATAACAGTGTAGCTTTTTATAGGGTTAAAACATTTGAAGCAATGGCAGGCTTAAAAATGTTAAAAATTGGGCTGTAATGTGCTTCACAAGCATTTTTCTTAAACATTTAAGATTTTCAGAAAAATTTAATTACTGCACTGTTTATAAGGAGTTGACGAGTGTCATTCATATTGTTGGATTTAGCTTAGCTCATAGAAGGCAGTGTTAAAATGCATTTCAAGAATCCTAATATAAGATTTAAATACAAGTCTGAAATTACAAACAAATTGTGACCAGATTTGTTTGCCAGAAATTTGGTATATGATTCGTTGCGTGTACAAGTTGTATTTCATTTAAAAAAACCTGTCAAGTCGAAATGTTGATCTGCCATATTTACTTCTAGGAGGGTGCTCAGCTGGAGGTGAATCAGAAAGTGTATGTCGGGCGTTGCACGGAGGACATGACGGCCGAGGACCTACGCTCGTACTTCCAGGGGTTCGGTGAAGTAACTGACGTGTTTGTGCCGAAGCCGTTCAGGGCGTTTGCATTTGTTACGTTTACAGATCCCGACGTGGCGCAGAGCCTGTGCGGAGACGACCACATAATTAAGGGAACGAGCGTGCACCTGAGCTGCGCCACCCCCAAGAGCGTTGAGAGGTATACGGATAAGCTGATGCAGGGTGGACGAGGCTTCGGAGGAGGGTACGGTGGATTTGGAAAGGGTGGAGACGCCTGGGTTCCGGATACTGGCAGCCGTGGTAAGGGTGCGGGGTCTGGCTTTTCAGCCGGGGGCGGTGGTTACGGAATGGGTGGAAGTGGTATGGGTGGTGGAGGTGGCGGTGGTGGTGGTGCGAGCCAGTTCAATCTGAACCCAGCGATGATGGCGGCTGCCCAGGCTGCGTTTGCCCAGGGACTACTGGGTATGATGAACATGAACCCGGGTGGTTCAGGCGGGTATGGTGGTGGTGGTTATGGCCCTGGGTCTGGTGGGGACTCCACCACAAAACCTCTGGCATCTGGTGGTGGAGGGAGCAGTTACGGTAGCCAGACGGGTTCAGGTGACACCCAAGCCGCTGCAGGGGGTTACTCCAGCACTCAGATGCCTGCAAACAACTATGGAAGTACTGGGGGTAACCAGGGCTATGGAGGTTGGACCCCCTCACAGCAGACGGACAGTCATGGGTCTAATGCTTCGTGGAGCCAGCCACGACCACCTGCCCCGGGCTGGAATTAGATGGTGGGCACTGTGAGGAACCATTGAGATGTTTATGGTTTTGATGTGGACTGCCTGATGAACTTTTTGGGGTGAATCTTAAGTTCCGAATGAAACTTTATGGTGGATGTCACTGATGTTTTTATGTTGACTTACTGTGAATGCCTGCTTGTATGGTTTTGGTTGGTCCATCCCCACTTCCCCAGTCATGAAAAACGACAGAAAAATTTTAATTCTAAAAATAAATTTCGGTTAAAGTTTGATTTAGCAGCAACACGGTTTCATAAAGGTCATAGTCAAATTGCAAATGAATTTTTTGAATGCTTATTAATCGAATTTGCGGTTTTTGCTTGCAGTTTGGATATGAATTATCATTAAAAAATTATTTCCAGAACATTTTATTGTTTTGTATAATACGATTCATTTTTACTTACTGTGGCATATGTTTGAATGCAAAATTACTGAAGAAATTGTTTTGCAGTGCAGTTAGGTTCGTGCTGTTTTGCTTCGTGTGGGAAAAGTTGAGAACAAATACTTTAGCTTACTGAAGAATGCCACTTTCCCTGTAGACTATTTGATTTCTAAAATTTGGATCAAAAAGAAAAATCTAAGCATACTGACTTCTCAAAAGTCAATCAAGTGCGTTTTCATGCACCTCTTATTGCTGGACGAGGTTTCTTTTTAAAATTAGCTGCTCAAGTTAAATCAATTCCTTTTTCTTTAAGATCATGCCTATCTAACCTGGGCTGCAGTTTTATTTACCGAAAAAATGTAAGTCTCAAGGCATGTACAGGCAGGGATGTGACATACTGTTTTCGATCTTTAATTTTACAAAAACTTGTTAACTAAAATGCTTGGAATACTTTTTGTATCTTTAACTTTTGCCAGGAGTTGGCCTTTATTGGACATTTGAATGGTTTTTGTCTGTTTCTGGTGACATGCTGCTAGTTCTTGTTGAAAGTACGAGTATGTTGTCGTGAGAAAGTTTAGTTCGGACGTTGATAATGATATGCATCTGATACTTTAAGAAGTCGTAAGTTTCGTGTAGAGATTGATTGCATTCATATTGGCTGACGAATTGTTTTAATGTTTTGGCCATCTACAGTCATGGCTGTAGTACCACCAGCGCCCATTCGCAGGATGTCTTGCGCCTAAACGTCAACTACTCCGTCTAAGTTTGCCTCGGTATGGTGAGTAACAAGTGGCTATCTAAAGTGCTGATTGAGGATGAGGACACCTGGATATGTTGATTTGGAGCTGGCTGGAGCGACTCGGATGAGGTGTGGAGATGATTTTGATTTGATTATGTCAGTCTGAGAATAAGTGATTTTGGTGATTAGTGAGTGAGCGGGATGAGTCGTTGAGCCTTGTGATGTTGACACCGGAGTGATGTGACTGGAGAAAGTGTTGGTGACATCGTTGTACATGGGTATTGAAGATGAGCTGACTGAGAGGGATATGAATGGTGAAAGAAGTGAAGTTGCAGGTTCGGTGTCTGAGAAAGTTTAAATGCTCCCCGTGGTGATTGTTGCGAAGTTTCGGTTCTGTTAAATGTGAAAGCTGATGCCATTCTGTTATGAAGCGTGCTGAAAATGCATTTGGTATTAACACTGTGCTTCGTTAATTTTGGATTGCATGTATGTGCTGCTGCATCATGCATGTATACTGATTGTACTCGAATTGAGATTGCTGGATGCAATATTGAAAGTGTTTGTCTTGTATCGATCTGATTTGATGATGGAATTTGATGTTTGTAAACTGTGTGTGACTTTGGAGATAGTGATGAATCTGTGCGTTTCTTTAATTGCTCAGATGTGACTTTGCGATGCACGTTGATGACTACAGTTATGTGAATTTGCTGACTGTTGGTTTAACTGTGTGTTCTGGTAAGTGTTGGATGAAGATGACTTGTTTTGCGATTAAATGGGAAGTGAAAAATTTTATGTGAGAATTCGTTTGTTTGACCTCGCAGAGAATTCAGAATTTTATTGCAACAAACATGTATGACAGAAACTTCAGAAGGTGAGCTCTTCGAATAGTGCACACGTCACCTGCAGTCCTGCACCACCAGTTATCAGTGAGAAATCCGAGATTTGAGTTTTTTTAGTAGCTCAATGCATCCTGTGCTTGTTTTCGATTACTTTAGCTCCTTTTTTGCTGTTTCATATTTTTAACCATCATCGTCTTGGAACAAAAGTCTCCTTCTGAGAATCTGAAAAATATACCAGCGTGAGGCTACTTGAGAAACATTTGCAGCTTGTCTTCTCTATGTGTCCTACATCCTTAGACCAGTTGACTTTAAAGTTGAGGGTTGGAATGGGTAGCTGATTTTGTATGGTTGCAAGTATTAGACTTTGATTAACACTTTAGCGATGGGTTGCAATAGTTTCTCAGCCACTTTTAGTACACCACTAATTTGGCTTTAATGTATTGAGAATGACCCTTGTGGGACCTGGATTACATTCGATTCATAGCCTTTAGTTTGAAATTTTATTAATTATACATGCAGTAGCAGTTAAGTAGTTTTCAGATCAAACACTTGTGTTCTTGTGGTGTTCTTCCATTACCCAAAATAAAGTTTCGAAACCCTAGCTATTTGTTCTATTATGTATGTTTTAATATATGATGAAAATTATTTTATGCTCTTAAATTTTTTATTATTTCACATTTGCTTTATTTATTTTATTTTTCACATTTGCTATGGCACCCCTTAAATCTCTCTTCTCAGATGTGCCTCTGACAACAACACGGACACTACATTGGAGTTTCACGCCAAAGCACACAAGCAATTGCAAGTGAAGGACTTTCTCAAGGTCCCAACATTGAGGTGGATTCGAACCTGGAGCCCTCCCACCAAATACACCGCCGTGCCCCGAAAAAAAACACCAAAATCGTAAAAAAAAACTTCAAGTTCTATTTTCATTAAAAACGTGTTATCTAATATGCAATATCCTATGGCTACACGACCATGATTATCAGAAAAGTTTGTGATTATGTGTGAACAGGCTTTAAAATGGCCCAGATTGTACTGAAATAGGTCATTATACCAAATTTATATGCGGATATCCGCACTTGTCACGACCCCCTACGCCCACATTTCCGCACTTGAATGACCCCCTCCCTTCCTCATTGCGGACGTTCTTTGTTGACGGCCCCCAAGCGACATTCGTTCATTTAGTTTTTCAGCACAATCTGTGTGTTGAACATGAACTACAGGAATATGTCAGACAGCGTCACAGTCTGCACTGTGTTACTTATTGTTAGCACACAACTCAATCAGCAAAAACTGTGCTCTGTATTGCTGACATGTTGACAACTACCGTAGAATGCTTGCAAAAGTTAAAGTTGCATAGAATTTGTACACAGAGTCACAGATTATTTCATGAGTCAATTAGACCTACTCTAGGCCTACAATGTAGTATGTAAGGATTGAAAATGACATTGCTTCAGTATGCCGAAGTGATCTTTAATTTACACTGGATATACGCATAGTTAAAGTTGGAACCTAAAAACTGCAATATAACCCCGTTTCTGTAGCCTAATGTAGAACTTTGCCAAACGGATCAGGACGTTTGGGCGCCGCCGTTTCGGCGCCGGCCGTTTGGGCGCGACGCCGTTTGGGCGCCGGACGTTGCGGCGCGAAAGAAGAACCTTGCGTATGTATGCATGTATTTATGTATATTAGGGTGCCAATGAAATACAAAGTTTGATTTTTTTTCGGTCTCACCCCTAAGTTTTGTTAATTTAGCCATAAAACTGAAGCATATAAAGTTTTGTAGCAATCAGGTGACATTTACTGCCTGCACAAGACCTGTAAAGTTTTGAAAATCTGCAATATGGAATCACGTAGGCTGCTATGCATAGCAGAATGCTAAGCATTGTGCAGAATACACACGCAGTGTTCCTCGTTGCTTCAGTGGTTAATAAATGTTATTGGCTGCACAGTCTTTGACTGAGCAATTTTTGTAGGGTGCTTGAGAGTGCTGGTGATGACTTTCAATCACCTTAAGCAGACATTGCTACTGCTCCTCCTGGTTAGTGATGACGGACTTGAACATCTGCTTCAATGCGATCCAGCTATATCTTTTATTTTACTGCCTTCAGCTCTTATGCCTTGCACTCTGCTGTGATTATATGCTTCACTGGTGTTACAAAATTTTGGCTCTTGCAAGAGGAAATCTTAAATGGGAAATCCATGGAAGTAGCCTAAAAATGTCCTTGTGTTCTCTTGACACAAAACGAGACAGCTGTTTTTCAGAGATACAGTTCTTGTCAATTGTCACTCGAACTGGAGATCTTCTTCACCCACATTACTTACTAGAAGGGTTGCAACCATGCCAACATGTCAATTTTTTCCATAACAGTAGTTTTAGGATAAAAAAGGCAAGACCAAGAAGTGATTCACTCAAATGCCACAAATGGCGCATGAAAGTTTTTGTTCCCACATCTACAACGGGTTTGCTTGCCCTACGGTAGACTACAACAAGATCTTACAATATCTGTAGGCCTAAGTCGTTTCATGGAGCAGATGTTCCTGACGTGCATAATCACAAACATGTTAAACTGTTAAGTCCAGGCAGTTCACAAGCTGTCAAACAAAACTGTGAGTGAAACAAATAAATTTGAAGACTGCTTAAAGAATTTCCCAAACATTGTGTCCTGTTGTAAGTTCCATGCGTGTTGATGTGGATGCCTGCATTGCTGGCCCAAGGTTCATTTCTTATGAACAGCAGCCCCAACTGCAGTAACTCTTTATAGTCATCTCTTGAATGATACTGTTGCAGCTACTGACGAAGAAATAACAGCGGAAATTTCAGTGGTTTGAGTTCAGCCATAGTTGCTTTGTCTTTCATCGCACACTCATAGGATGAAACTCGTGTCAATCTGAACCTACATGTATGAAGCAGAAAACATTTCCCACAGACTGATCAATGGTATCCTTACCTGTTAGAGCAGGCACTATCTTGCCATCCCAGTGTGCATCAGAGGACCAGGAATACCATCAAAGGAAGATGCTTCATTTTTGAAGTAGTAGATGCACGATGCTGCCTTCGTGCCAATCGTATGGATTCCATGTTAAGAATTAATTTTGATAGACTGTGGTCTATATAGAGCTGTCAGGATAACTGCTGCATTCAATCTTCTGTCCAATGCCTATGTTCTATCCAGTACTGATACTACATCCGGATTAATTATATGTACTGTTGGCTTTGCTGTCTTCCTTTCCCTTACTGTAGGAATTTTCACGTCACTCAGTCTGTCTTCATCTTCAGTTGTATTGCTTCCATCACTGTCTGTATTGCTATCTGCAATTTCAATAGAACTGTCATCTACTGATTCCTTACTCTCGTGTCTTCTTTTACTTCTGTTTGTTACCTGTTTTTTTCTTCTTACAACGTCGTTCTTCAACCATTGCAAGCTTCAAGTCAATTGGTCTCAGTATCCCATGTCTTCCTTTAGCTTGAGCTCAGTGATGTTATAATCATAGAGACTTAATATAAAAACAAAGATACACTGTATAATATACAATTGACATAGAGCCCATACATGTACATATACATAACCAGAAATGATGGCAATCCACAGAGTTAACAACTTTTCAATATCGAGACAGACCAATATGTCAGAAATTAGCTAGCATTACGGCACATATAACTATATGCAACTTCAGGAGCATCGTGCAGCCTCTAAATGTTCATGTATTTTGTTGATTTTTTTCCTGATTAACTTCCATACATAAAGGAACATTTTCTGAGGGTGAGACCTCAGAAAATCAAAACTTTATTTTTTCCTGTGTATTTCATTGGCACCCTAATGTATATATGTATGTATTGTATGCACGTATGTATTGTATGTAGGGATGCGTGTATGTATTTATGCATGCATTTATGTATGTATATATGCAAGCAGTGTGTATGCGTGAATGTCTATATGTAGGCTATGCACATTGCACGTATGTGTGAATACACATATGTATGCATATACGTACGTATGTATGTAAGCTCGTGCATATGTGTGTGCATATTTGCATGTATTCCTGTCTGAATATATGTTCCGCGCCGAAACGTACGGCGCCCAAACGGCGTCGCGCCCAAACAGCCGGCGCCGAAACGGCGGCGCCCAAACGTCACGTACCGTTGCCAAAAGCCATTATTTGATCCATAGCCCTGATCTTCAGTGATAAGCCTGTCTCGTTCCATTTCGTTTAAAATAATATAGTTGTGAATGACTTCCTGAGGATCAGACGAAACCTGACAAATAATAATGTTATTATTGTCCAATGGCTGCCAATTGCAATATGCCATTGACGATCATTGAGCCGCGATAATCGTTATTCCAAGGGTCATCATAATCGCAAGTCCTGTAGTTTCCATTGCGTTTCTTCTGCAGCCACTTGACGATGACAAACTGGTGCCTGAAGAAAACAGCAAAATGTTAACTGTTGTGCAAAACATAAAGTAGAGTGTAGACCTACAGTGACATAAACAGACATCTGCAGACCTAGATATCACGCCTTCCACACGAAAATGCTAGGTAGGCCTAGGCCTAATAGGCTATAGCCTACAAAGCGCATCTATCCTTCGGGGACTCGAACTCGGGTGCGCTGATCACCATGCCAATGTCTTATCCTATGCGCAGATTATACGCTACAGCCCCACCCAGTGCCGTAGACAAGGGGTTTCGGAGGTTAAACCCCCCATTGGCTTAGGAATTTTTTAAAAGGTTATTTATGCACTTAAATAATGATAACAAAATCTTGTAGTAATACTTGTTTTTCTTACTTTATTCCCTTTGTATTCACTGTAATACTGTTGGGTTGGTGTCAGGAAAGGCATCCGACTAGGCCATTAAACCCCCCCCCCCCCATTCCTACCTACGCCACTGCTCCCACCCCCAATAAACAAGCTGGTGATTTGAAAGTTAGGCCTAATGGTGATGATACAAAGCGGAATGGTGATGACGACTGGGACGGCCTAAGCTTAGTCTACTCACTTGTCACCGTAACCGTTGCCTCGTCTTTGCTGTCGTGCACATTACGACAGGAATAAACTCCGAAGTCATCAGCAGCTGCCAGACTCTTGCGGACCAAAAGAACCGTTTTCTCATGACCACACTCATCGTCCATCGTTGAGATGGAGACGTCTTTGGCCGATTCCATTAAGCGCTTCCCGTTGAGGAACCACTCCACGGTCGACTGAATGTCAGCATTGCAGGTTAGTTCCAGATGCGAGCCGACGGACTTTTCCACTTTCTTTGGACCGTCGATCATTACGTGACCTACGTTGAAAAGAGGTCAATAACAATTCGCACCATGTTAAATAACTGAAAATTTCCCCTTATAACTAGCCTAACTAAGTCTCTAACTCAGAACGCTTAGTTTGTACAGTCAGCGTCAATGCGTCATCCAATTGGTATATAGGCCTATTATATACATTATACATACATAATAGGCATATCAGTGCTTGAGCTGTTAATGGTTAAAACCTCGTGTCTCTAATAATTTAAACGGGGAGGGGTAGCATAACAAGAAACAAATTATGCACACAATATTAAGTCTATTCGAATTTTAATAGGCATTGGAGAGTAATTAATTCACCCGGGTCCGCACCAGCCTAATGAAACCCGGCATGATAGTGGTGCTTTGCATCCGGGATCTGAAGATGATAATCATAAATCATACTGACTGTGACTTTCATCATGTCCATGTTCTGCAACGGTGACATTGATGTTGTCCGAGGTGCTCGAGTGATGACATGCGCAGACGTAGGTACCAGCATCTTCCGGTTGAGCACTGACTATGGTCAGTCTGCTGACCAGCTGGCCACCTGTTGACGTCTGCAGCTCCTCAGCGATGTAGAAGCGTCCACTGGTGTTGGACACCGGATGACCATTGTGTGTCCAGTCGGCGTGACGGTCAGTCGACCGGCACTCGATCGTCACTGAAGCGTGCTCTTTTAGGTCGCGAACATCACTGCGTTGCGTCGTTATGTGGACTTCAGCTGTTCAAAGCATTCACGCACACCGTGTATTATTTCCATATTAGGCTATATTATGTCTCGATATTTATTATAAGCTCAGTGGTGGAGATGGGTGATACCATACAGTTTTGAGTATGGCGAGGCAGAAGTTTTGAGTATGGTGAGGAAGAATACTAGACCTATAGTAGAACCCCTATCGTATCTATAGCGTGATTTAATAGGCCTATGCTATCAAGCATAAGTAGGCCTATACATAGGTGTAACAGGGTAACTCCGCGTAAGTAGCCTACTGTACTATATACAATTAAGCATTAGGCCTATAATGGGCGTGGGTGGGGCTATAGTGGAATTATTATCTCTCTATGCGAAACTTATTGTCACTACGCAAATGTTCTGCTGCAATTATTACAATGCGTAGGCCTATAATAATGCAGGCCTTTAATTATAGGCCTACGTAGTCAAATCTTACTCCTAAACTTCAGACTTCTAAAAAGTCATTCAAAAACCGAGCGCAGGGCACTAACTTATTCACGAGCGCTGACAAAAGAATCAGCCTACACACTTACAATTACACTCGCACTTGCACTGCAAAGAAATCACAAGACTGCAGAGAAATGCTCATGTGGGCAAACAAGAAGAAAAACTGAAGCAAAGTAGGCCTAAGACCAAACAATGAAAAACTCGATGTTCTTTCAATTGCATAGAAAAACTCGATATTCTTTCAATTGCATAGCTAGGTAGGTAGCCTATCATGGATAACATAGATTGTTGAATCTATCTTGGAAACTAATCTTAGCCTTTCTGATAGAGGCCTAGGCCTACATGTAGGCCCTATAGGCCTAATTTGAAAGTTTTTAGTTGGGACTAATACCGAATATCGATATTAATATCATATTAATATTAGTTAATTTAGTCCCAGGTTTCTAGCGCCTTTATCGTAATTCGCACGACATCAATAATAATTTTATTATTATAGTCGGTTTGTATTAAACATTCGGAAATCAAGAAAAGCAACACTTTTCAAAGCGACGACAGTCTGCCGGACAGTCGTTCCGCAAAGGCTTAGCCTAGTTAAATATTAGCCTATTGGTCATGGGGAAGGAGTAAGCTTATTAGCCTAGGCTATAGGCCTATGCTTATTGTCCGAACTCGAAACGTGCCAGCATCGTAACTTGGATACTATACGGATAGGCCTGCAAGAGAAAACATTCGATGTCAATCTGAATGATGTTCCTATTATAACTTCCTATAATTATGGCAATGAGAGAATGTCTTACCTAGACACAGAAATGGTGCAATGACGACAGCCACGACGAGTAGGCCTATTGGTGCACAGACGAACTGCATTTTTCTTATATCAGTGACTGACGACTTGAATTAACCACCAACTGAATTGAAAGTTCTCACTGAAGGTCTGATGATAAGACCGCTGATCTCAAGTGAGCACTGGTGAAGAAAGGAGTAATACTGGTGGCAGTGGAGGTGACGGTCCTAGGCCTACTACTACTGCTGCTACAACTAGTACTGCTGCTAGCCTGCTGCTACTGCTGCTGCTGCTGCTGCTGCTTCTGCGCAACCTCAGCAGAGACTGACTGATGCGGAGAGACTGAGAGAGCGCCAGAACCAGCATCTCTCTGTCTCTGTCTGTCTGTCTGTCTCTCTGTCTCTGTCTCTGTCTGTCTCTGTCTGTCTCTGTCTCTGTCTGTCTGTCTGTCTGTCTGTCTGTCTGTCTGTCTGTCTGTCTGTCTGTCTGTCTGTCTGTCTGTCTGTCTGTCTGTCTGTCTGTCTGTCTGTCTGTCTCTCTCTCTCTCTCTCTCTCTCTCTCTCTCTCTCTCTCTCTCTCTCTCTCTCTCTCTCTTTCTCTGGTGGTTCTCGGACTGAGTCATGACTCATGAGATATTAAATTGGTCTATGAAACAAACGATTTTTTTTGTAACACTCCTTTTCAAAGAACACCTTGCATGACAAATTCACAATGGTAGGCCTAAATAGATTCCTATTTACAGTTTGTTTTGTTTTAATCTTAGCAATCATTTTCGCGGGCATTAGATCGATAGATCATGGAACCCATAGACCTAATGGCAGTATAGTCCACCGGCTCCATTCAGTGGTACGGGTCCTACATGGGTTCCATGTTAGCATTACGGTGGCATGGGGTCCTATTCGCACAATAAGCTTAATAGGCCTATTGTCAATAGCCCATGGGACTCACATAGGTCTAAAGATGCTGGTTCTGGCACTGTTATTTTAGTCCAATTCTTTTCTCATATTTTCTTCATGTAATAAGTTACGATCTGTCAACTTAATTTTCTTGAATGAACGAAGTAGGCTATAGCCTATAGGCCTATACCGGTAGGCCTATATAATTAGGGCCTATAGCAAAGATATTATAGTCTATAGTCTGTGCTTTTGCTATAAGGTCTTTGTGCATAGCCCAATTGGGTCTCATATCGCAGTCGTTACTGAGCTTTGTAAGGAGGGCATTATCAAATTTCAGTTGTATTGTAGGCCTATTGTATTGCATTGTATTGTATATCATGACCATGGATATAGCCTAGCTAGGCTACTGGCAAGGTCGGACGCATGTGGAATTTTTTCATATTTTCACCATAATCACCACTAGCCTAGGCCTACTTTCTTCAACATCATAAAATTTTCTTTATAAAATTTCTCACCTTTTGTTTTAAAATCGACACCAACCATGTGCAATACGTGGGCTACAAAACATTAAGAACCATGCCAATTTAGGCGCATGAGAATTTTGCGTTAAGTATTCAAAGGAAACTACTCTAAATTTCTTATTCTACGTCATGGATAATGATGAGGTAAATAATTAAGCAACATCTTTATTAGATCGCAAAATGTAAAAGCTAAAAAATATTTTTTTTATTATCTATGTTAACCACAGACATGTTAACAATTAATAGCAACGTTTTATAAATTATCTGCAAGTTTTAAAATACAAAAATGCCTGTGCTGATGATTTTATTGTGGTCAAATTGTTGCAGACGAGTGATCAGACGCCGTTCAGCTAAGAATGTGCTCTGAACATGGAAGTATGGCTGAATTTACAGAATAATATTTTCAGTTCTGTTGTGCTGGTTGTTTTGTTCTAATTTGTTGTTGTTGTTGTTGTTGTTGTTGCTGCTGCTTCTGCCGCTGATGCCGTAGGCTAGATAGGTGAAGAGACACATTAGATCGGTCGACGATTAGCATGGTTCGTTTAAAGGACTAAGTTTAGTATTTGTTATTTGCACATAAATTGACATTAACCTGCTTGGATAAATAGTGTTTAAGGTGTTATCACGGGTTTGAGGGAGATTCTTCCATTTAGGGCTTTAAGTACGGACCAAATGAAGTGTAGCTGATCACTTTTAATTTCATGCTGCTTCAAGGTGCTACTGTAGAGATATTTTACGGGGTGCTATATAAATTACGTGCTATATACTTCATATACTTCAGTATATATATGTGTGGGGCATTATTTACCCACAGGGGTGTTATTCACTGTTAGGAATCTTTCATGGACACTCTCAATGTGAGATATGATTGCAAGACTTTCTTACAATTAATAAATGCTGTATTGAATTCAAGTCCGGTGAAAGAAAATTCTACAGACCATAAACATGATCATTTAATCTTATCTGCTGAAACATTCAATGAAGTGTGTGATACAGATGACAAATACATAAGTCTTACTTGAGCAGTAAAATATCTGGTTAGATTGCGTTACATACCAGTAAATATTCTTTGTGTCTTCTGTTCAGCTCGGTAGGCAGGTTCCCAGGCGAAATTACAGATAATCCGAACGTTGGGGAGGATAGGGGGAAATCAGACAGTTTGGCAGTATTTGGGTCGGGAAGGCCCCCAGCCATGGCGAGCACAGCAAGTGGGACAAAGTCGAATAGTGACAGTGACAACCGCAGCTGCTATGCAGTCGAGGTGACATCAAGCGAGGAGAGGCTCTTCAGGGAAATGGCGTCTGTCGAGTACCTGAGCGGCGATGATCAGTTCGTGGAAAGCAGGTCGAGGGATGATGAGGAGGGTTCCATGGGTGAGGAGGAGTCCAGGGAAGAAGGGTCCAGGGAAGAAGGGGATCTGGTGAAGGAGGCGGAGAGCCAGTTGCGGGAAGCCCAGCTCAGTCTGGTCGATGTCGGGGCGTCGGCCTTCCTTTCACATCCTCTGGCGGCCGAATCCGATGGTTAGTCAATTTCCTATGATCAATTACTTCCTCTTTTAGCATTTACTTATTTGCATATGTAGCTGCAGCGTAGGCAGCACAGAAATTTACTAAATTGTTGAATCGTTGACCATTGTTTGCTCAGAATCCATCAAAAATATGTCATTTCGTTTGAACATAGACATTGAATATATAAATCTGAGACAAACTAAAATAAATGGGATATTTATTTTCAAAACTTGTAATAGCCATGTTTTTAATTGACCACTCAGGACAGTTAAATACCCTTTAATGCCGAGATTACCAGTAGTAAATGGTATTGGAAATCCTATACCCTCCGGCATTAAAGGGTTAATTGTTTGTTGCTACTTTCTGACGATAACAGGTGAGGATGATGAGGATTTAGATCCAAAGACGTCTGAAGTTTCGTCTGCTGACTTGTGCATCAAAGCGTCTGGACCACAGACTAAGCCGACTAAGATGAAACCTTGGGATTACCAGGTATCAGGCCACAAAAGGACAAAGAGAAAAAGGTTTCCTTTTTGTTTTTTGTTCAAGTTCAGTCACAGCCACTGTAGTCATGTATTTGGACATTTTTTTTTATTGTTGCTGCCATGTTGTAGGTAAGGTGAGGTAGGGTAAGGCAATGTAATGTAAGGTAAGGATAAGACAAGTCAAGTTTAGGTAGGTTGAGATAAGATAAGGGTAAGGTAAGGAAGGTAAGGCAAGGTAAGGTGATGTAAAGTAGTGCAAGGTAAGTAAGGTAAGGTAAGGTAGGACCAGGCAAGGTAAGGGAGGGCAAGGCAAGGTAAGGTGAAGTAAATTAAGGTAAGTTAAGGTGATATAAAATAAGGCACAGTGAGGTAGGGCATGGCAATTAAGGTGTGGTAAGGTAAGGCACTTGAGGTAAAGTGAGGTACGGTTAAGCAAGGTAAGATAAGGCGACATACATTTGGGTAAGGTGTTGAATGTATCTGATGGCAAAAAGTCAGTGTATTTTATTAAGCTCTACGACAGTGCCGTTGAGGTTTTTTTTCAAATTATGTTCTCACTTTATGGATAATTTACATCTTTCTGCAACAATGTCGATCAAATATGATGGCAAAGTTAGCTGAACACGAAATGCTTCATTTAGGTTGTAGATTCAGTCATACATGTATGCATAATTGTGTATACATACATCACTCAAAATACTTGACAATAAATGCAGCATTTTGATGAAAATTATTGAATGAAATTGAGTGAAATTGTTACCGCAAGCATTACTTTAGTGTGTAGTGCCTATACTTATATATGAGATAAAGAATTAAGGTGTGTGTATCTTTGAATCAGATCCTACAAAACATTGCACCTATCTGAATCAGGAAACAGGTCAGTCCTGGACGTGTCTATGCAAATCAAGCAACTGGATCATCTCTTACAGTTTGCCATGTAGCGTGGTAGTGCAAAGACTGTCAAGTGCAGATATTTTCATGCGACGTGAACCTTTGCCTATTTCCAGTTTGCAGTTCGATGTACAGGTTTTGTTTCTGTTTGATTGCATTGTATATCTGTATGCTATGCATCTACTGGATTGTAAGCAGTTTTTCTCTTTTCACTTTCAGTGCACTGTACATCTGTTTGACCTTCTGCAAGTATGATTCAGGTAAGTTTGACTGATTTGCATCAAAGATAGATATTCTGGGAAGTTTGGGATTGCAGACTGCATGAAAATATCAAGAACCCATTACAGTGGAATAACCACGTGTGCGTAAAAGATATTTAGGTATTTGTGTTAATCCATCCTTGATAATAAACAAGTGTGAGATGTATTTGTGGTAATATCAAAATGCTATAATTATAATCTATGGATATATAATGTCAGTTTAATTTACTATTTTCATGAGTTGTATATTGAGAACTAGTGCATGTAGGATAAAAACTGGGTAGCTATAGGAATTAGCTATAAATATTAATGATTCCAGCACAATGGTAGGTCTATCTCGGTCATGCTAAGTTGTCAGAAGTGTGGAATCTATGGAGTATGTTATGGCCAGAATGTTCCTTCTTCATCTGGTTTGTTGTTGGCATTGGGATATTATTTATGGTTATTACCTAATTTCCCTAATAGCCAAGTTAAGAGGACCCACACTGGTCACCGGCATCCACTGATAGAACTCTAATTGGTGCCCACTGTGGTCCCAGTGATATCAGTTATCTGGATAAAATTCATAGTCCTGAGGTTTTAGTAGCCACCCTTGGCATCGGCATCTGCTTAGGTACCGGGTACTATATTGAGCAGATATGTATTGATCTTAATTCGAGGTAATTAGAATAGAATAACAGCTCTAGGTAGTCAGAAAATCAGGGAACAGTTTGCTAAATGGGTTAACTGTAGGTGACTTTGGTGGTGTAGTCTGATGACGGAGTTTAGTTTTTAACTTAAATGATGATTTTCAGGCTTTCGTAATGCGAAATTTAAACTTCTGCCCCAAGTTAAACCCACAGATGCCAGCATCTGGACTACCAGGATGTCTTATGTAAATAAGCAGTTTATATTCTGTTTCTCTGGCAGGCTTGGCAGCCTAAGATGTTTATTAGTTTTCTACAATTATGATCTGGTTTTCATTTTCATTTTAGTACCTCACATAGCTTCATCCTGTTAAGAGCTGTGCATTACTTTTGTTGCAAAATGTTTAGCTGCTAGAGTATGAGAAGTTCTGGTATCTCAAGCTGTTATCTGACTTTTATTTTTTATGGCTTGTCAACAGCCGACTGTCAGTGGTTTTTGTTTTGAAAACTAATCCAGAACCAGATCTCAATTGTTGAGTTTGATTGCATTTTCATTGCAATTTTGAGAATTTCCTGACTTTGTATTCTGTGGTAAGACGTCTTTGATCTTTCAGATCACTGTAATTTCTATCTTCAAAGGATCGGATAATTTGTTATTGGAATGCCATTGACTTATATAACCTCTATAATGGCTTGGACAGATCTATATTAGTTGTTATTTAATTTGATCTGAGACTCTGTGGTTTGCAAGGGTTTGTTGTTAAGAAATTTCGGAGTCCACGGCCTAACCCAGCAGAGACTCAGAGCTCTTACATAATACCCAGAGTTCCTTGAGGTCATTTGGCCCGGAAATGGAGGGGAGGAAACATGTCCAAAAAATGCTGTCTGTCAACAAATTTATTGTATGGATGTTATCTAGACTGTAGTCTGCAGACACATGTGGCTAGTCTGCAGACAACCAGTGAACTGTGCAGAAAAAATTAATCAAGTTTCCGGCTAACTCCAGACAGGCAAATTTTCTGGAGCCAAAGGAAATGATTGTGCGCCTCATGAACTGTCTTCACAATGTAGGATTAATACGGATGACAGGTTTTGTGCATTATTACTCAGACTTCAAACTGGGTTTAATTTGGACCATTGCCCAGGATGGCAATAATATGTGGGGTGCTTCATTACTTGGGTCTGTCTGACAGATTGATTTTATAGTTTGATGAGTCATTAGAATTATTACTTGGATTCATCTCACATGTGTGGATCATTTACTATGTTTAATTGCATATTATGATGCACTGGGAGCTCCTCTGACTGGTAAATTGTACTCAGAGAGACCCTTTATTCCTCCCTAAACAAAATAGTATAGATAAAGGACATTAATAGGTGACCCCAACTGAGGAGCACAAATGAATGAATGAATGAATGAATGAATGCAGTTATATTGCAGGTGTGTGATCAAACGTACAGCTATTTGATAGTGGGGATCCTAAAATGTAGCCTACAAGGGGTGGGAGTCATGGTATGGTAAAAGAGCCACTCAAGTTAATGACCCTCAAGTTAGTGATCTTAGAGTGTAAAATTAATACATTGCATGACGCTCATTCAAAGCCAATTATTTATTTCGTTAGTAACCATAAATAATTATGGTCTTTCTATTATGACCATGTGGGCAAATTGTTCCTGTTTGCTGAAATGCTGCCATTTTCATACATTGATTTTATTTCGTAGTTCAACGTGTGGCTAAAATGTTCGGATTCAAAGAGGTCTTTGAATATGAAGATTGGAATCTATTCTGGACGGATGGCTGTGTCACTTTGTCTCGAATGATGGATATGAAGAAATTCCAGGTAGAAAAGTAATTATACCCGCCATTGTTCTTTGATTGGCTGAGTTTGGTTCATGTTGGTCTTTAATGGATAGGCCCAACTTTGAGTACCATTTTGAGGTATGAGCACAATAGGCTGTCGCCCGAGACCCATGGGCATTTCGAGGAACCCCTTAACCCATTAGTGCCCACAGTCCCTTTTTAGGGACACAAATTTAATCAAGTGTAGTCTATCATAAATGAACCACAAATTTTTTGTTTCTTTTTTTGCTGTACTTATGTCTCTAGTATTATTTGAAGCATTTTGTTTGTATGTACATAAACATTATGTGCATAATATTTCCTTATGAACATCGACTAATAGAAAATTCACAAATCATGATTTCATGCTCAAAGGTGAGTGTTTTTCAATTAAATGACCTCAGTAAATTGAATAAAGTGAATCATATTTAGGTAGTACAACTACTTAGCCTGTGCAGGAATACTTTTGTTGCATGTTTCTTGTGAATGGTGTACTTGCTGTACTGCGTTGAACTTGTGTCCCTAAAAAGGGACTGGGCATTAGAGGGTACCCTATTTTCGTTAGGCAAAAATATCTGTGTGTATGGTTTTATGACCACTGGAGCCTATTAGATCCAATCGTTATGGCATATTTCTGTACCATCCCAATGCTAGAATGTATGTATGTATGTATGTATGTATGTATGTATGTATGTATGTATGTATGTATGTATGTATGAATGTATACATGTATGTATGTATGTATGTATGTATGTACGCATATATGTATGTATGTACATGTATTTGCGTATGTATGCATGCATACAGCATGCATGTATGCATGCATGCCTGTATTTATGCATTATTTTATGCATGTGTGTATTTATGTATGTATGTATGTTTGCATGTATGTATGCATGTATGTATGCATGTAGGCAGAATGTATGCTTGAGAGCCTAGTTAGCTACACCGGTAAGCGAGAGCGGCATACGTTCGTTGGTTGCAATGGACTGTGGTTCAAGCCCCGGGCTGGGAGATAACATTCAGAGATTTAGATATCTCGGGCTAGCACGTGTGGGACGCAGGGGTGCAAGCTGCTGGGAAGCGACCTTCGGCAAGTTGCTTAGCCATCATTGTCTGTGGGGAAGGCAACTGGAAACCACCTCACTCATCTCATCCCCAGGGGCGTAAAGCCAATGAACATGCCTACAGGCAGAGGGCCATCATCATCATCATCATGCATGTTGGTATATATGCGTGTACGCAAGAATGTATGTGTAAGTACGCACACACGTACGTAGGTAGTATGTATGTATGTACGCCGGTGCGTATGTACGCAGGTACGTATGTATATATATATATGTATGTATGTATGACATTGTATGTATGTATGTATGTATGTATGTATGTACGTACATACACACACGCAAGCACGTACGCAGATGGGTATGTACGCAGGTACGTATGTGCATGTATGTTTGTATGTACGTATATATGTACGTATGTGCATACGTACATATTTACTTATGCATGTACGTTCGTGCGTACATTTGTACGTATGTCTACTCGTATTCAACCATCTACGTGCACAGTAACGACGCTTTGCCTTGCACTGGACAGTAGTTCATAATATCAGTTGAACGGGTATAACCAGGTCTGCCATATAAAAGTCAACTGCTAAGGACGACTATAGTCAGGATAGCCGGAAGAGGGGATAAGGGACCGTCCATAAATGACGTCATGCACATAGGGTTGGGCTTCACACATAATATGTGACGATGTGTCATGGTCTCTAACTAGATATCATATGACATTTGTGATGAAGTGTGGCGAGGAGGGTCAAAATCGTGGAAAATTACGTGTCGTCATTTATGGACGACCCCTAATTGCTGGTTTTGATATTTCTATTTGCTGCCTTTCATCTATCTGTATGTTACTTTTCATTTATATGTTGAATTTTCATATTTTAATAACATACAAGTGAAGTAACCATGTCACATTTTAAGAATTTCCATATATATAAACCTGTGCCCTGTAGTGCCCACTGTCCCAGAATTTAAATTCCGATATTTTTGGTACCTGATGTTTGCAAATTTTTTCCATATTTTTCCCGTTATACCATCCATATTGTCTACCACACCAAGAAATTTCATAAAGTTTTTCCGTCATGAGCACTAAAGGGTTAATTAAAAAGGCACTTCTTTACAATTATTATGAACCGATGATGGAATTGATATTTGTCGCTATTTTGTGGCTAGTTAGGTTTTTGAATACGACCCACATTTAATAATATAGGTTTTTGAATACGACCCACATTTAATAATAACTGATTTTTCTGCTATTGGCTATGAAGGCTAATGGCTTTGATTTGCGTCTAGCTCCTGCTAGCTGGTAGATATTTTTATTCACTTTTTCGTCATGATTCTGGAAAAAATTCTGTGATGGTGTGCCTTTTTTTAGAAAATCAATCACTTTCCAGGAATGAGTGAGATCTGCCGTAAGGATCTTCTCGCTCGAAACATGAATCGAATGCTCAAATCCTTTCCAAAGGAATACAACATCTTTCCAAGGACGTGGTGCCTTCCAGCAGAGTTCGTTCCAGCAACAAGTTCATTATTATGATTTCTATCTTAATCTGAATTTGATTTTGCTGAAAATTCTATTGAATAGTCGACCTCTCTTGTTTCTTTTTTTTCTTTTTTTTCTTGCTCCCAAGTCAACCATATACAGTTCTGTTTTTTTAACAGATCAGTAAACTTAAACAACAAATGTGATAACAGAACACAATCAATTCAATGCAATTAACAGTTCTTGGAATACAAAGGGTATCCCTGAAGGGAAAAAAATCCCGCTAGGTAGGGGACCTACTTTGAATTTCAAGATTAACCATATAAAATGCTGGGAGGTCAGCAATCAGTGCTGGAAGATTATATATAAAATTATAGTGCACAAATAATACAAAAAGAAAAAGAAAAGAATAAAACGACAGTTCACTTCTATAGTACTAGAGACATACATCCTTTTTTGCAATGTGTGCTCTGATTAATTGTTTCCAATCTTCTCATGCATGTCTAGTCTTGTACTTTGCATCATCTAAAATGGGATTCTTGTGTTTACATCCGCTGCCTCAAAGAAGTAGTTTCATAATTATGTGGATTATATTACCTGGACGCCTGTTCTCTGTAGGCTGTTTTCGTGTCTTCTTAGATTTCTGCTTAGGTTTTGACTTTTGACCAAACTACTCCTAGATTTAGCTATGGAAAATGACCCTGCTTTAAACGGGCAGGTTGATCGTTGGACGGTAGCCTAATGCACAGGCATGAAAAAGGACACGAGTTTGAAGCCTAAATGCCCTATAAGGTTTATCTCAGCCTTCCAATCTCTAGGGCGATAGTAAAATGTGTACCAGTAACAATGAGTAACATGGATCGGAGCCTAACAGGCGACCACACAGTTATAAAATCAACTCTTGCTTAACTTGTTCATAATCGTAATCTCAAAATTTCTAAAACGTCACTCGAAAGCCAAGCTCGGGGTACCAGCTTATTCACAAGCGCTGCGTTGAGTCAAAAGGGTTGTTCGTAAGAATGGTCCATGATGGTCCGAGGTGTTATCATATTGAATGGCATTGATTTTTTTCCTGCTTGCACAGCTATGCCGACTTTCAGTTCCATGCGAGACGACGAAAACATCGCACGTACATCGTGAAGCCGGAGAGTAGTTGTCAGGGACGAGGCATTTGGTTGACGCGAAAGATAAAGGAGGTATCGCCAGTTGAAAGACTCATCTGCCAAGTCTACATCAGCAAGGTATAAATGTCACTTGAGTTCTGACAATCCTTTGCAACAACGATAATAATATTTTACCTTAGTCATCCGGTCGAAATCTCATAAAGACCATACTATTTTCTCTGCCAAAGAGTTGATGACTTTTCAGTCATTTGATTTTCAAGTTTTGTTCATTTAAGAGCCATTTTCCCCGAATATATTTTCGAGTCTGGGCCTTCTTCGGGGGGGGGGGGGCTAATCCCGGGAAAAGAGACCATTTCCATAGTAAAAAAAACTGACTCTGGGTCTTTTGGGGGGAACTTGCCCCCCCCCCAACCTTTGATAAACTCAGCCCATGTTTACTGGCCACTGGCATAGAATGCAGAAGATGCACTATACTATGGGTAAGTCTGTCCAATTACCAGGGATGAGTTAATGTAAAATTGAATTACCAATTACTTTTGGACTTGAAACATACAGGGTAACTTAAAATTTCAAAATACTTTGAAAAATATAATTCAACTACAAATTTACGTGATTTCAAGTGATTTCAATTATGTAATTTTGATTATTTTCTGTCCCTTCAAGTTACTTGAAAGTCAATCTGCTATATCAGAGTTAGAAGAACAAGTCTTTTGAACAAGTCAGACCAAAGTGATTTTGGGATGAGATTTTATCAGATTTATATCTTAAAATTTATTTTGATAAATGCTTTTGTATCATAGATTTATGTCTTTGTTTGCAGCCGTTATTAATTGACCGACTGAAGTTCGACTTTCGAATCTACGTCGTCGTAACAAGCGTTGATCCATTTCGCATCTACGTCTTCAAGGACGGCCTTGCTCGGTTTGCCACCGCAAAATATGTCGAACCGACTAAACACAATGTGGTACGTTGAGTGTATTCTGTTAAATGCGCTAGCACTGATGTAGCGTTTTGCGCTTTGCTAGCTGCTTGTGATGTGATGCAAGGTAATTTCACAATTGTATGGAATGTTGTTTGGCTACATTTTCACATTAGCATTTACATGTCAACATACGCGGTTTGCATAGTGACTGTTTGTAACCTCAAGCCTGCTCATTTTTCAATGACAAAAACTGACCAGGTGAGATCCTTCACCACTGCTGGCTTTTTTTCGATTGGGTGCCAAGCCCTATATTTGAATCTCTTAAATTAGCCAGCAGATGGAAATATGGACCAAACAGATACTTTATTTATTTCTGTCATTCATTAAGATTATAATGTATATATCAGTTCAGGAGATGTTTTGAAGCCACTGAACTGTTGGTATTTCTTCTTCTTGCATTGTAGGCAAATATTTACATGCATTTGACGAATTATGCCATCAACAAGTCGCACGATCACTACAACATTGATGACGAGGCGGGCAGTAAACGGTAACTGAATCTTCATTGTTTTTTTTGTTTTCTTTTGTCTTCATTGTTTTCTTTTGTCTTCATTGTTTTCTTTTGTCTTCATTGTTTTCTTTTGTTTTCTTTTGTTTTCATTGTTTTCTTTTGTTTTCATTGTTTTCTTTTGTCTTCATTGTTTTCTTTTGTTTTCTTTTGTCTTCATTGTTTTCTTTTGTCTTCATTGCTTTCTTTTGTCTTCATTGCTTTCTTTTGTCTTCATTGTTTTCTTTTGTCTTCATTGTTTTCTTTTGTCTTCATTGTTTTCTTTTGTCTTCATTGCTTTCTTTTGTCTTCATTGCTTTCTTTTGTCTTCATTGCTTTCTTTTGTCTTCATTGCTTTCTTTTGTCTTCATTGGGTTTTTTATGTTGAACGGAAATTTGAGTGAAGGACGTTGTATGTCTGTGAACTGTTTGGCTTAAACTTTCCTGTTCTAAATATCTCATACTTAGTTTCATATTCATATTCAATTTATTCATTCAATTATTACTGAGATTTATATAGCACCTTTTTGTGGCTGTTACTAAGAAGTGCTCCTGATCATAGCATAGCTAATAATGACTCATTACATTACATTAATTTTTTGTAATCATCAACAACATAAATTAAGGCAACTTAGTTTAATTTATGTAGCCTATTAAGAAAAAGGTGCTATGTTAATAATAATAATATTTGTTTATTAATTCAAACTGACAAGTGTGCATTAAGTTTGCATGATATGATGGTAACAGATGATAACAACTTTTGCAGGCGTCGAATTTAACTGTATGGCAGCCTGCAGGGTGTCGGATGTCCTAGGTAGTTGAAAGCTGAGTTAACATCATGGACCTAACAGGTATCAAAGCCATGTCCTGCTCCTCTTGCTAGCATGTTACCCTTTGTCCATCTCCCCACCCCCAACTATCTGGATAGAGCACAAATACTTTTGATATGCTGGCTTGCTTCTCCATCTGAGAGCTGTTGCTGCAAGAGGTAGATTATTAGCAAACTAATGTGGGGCGCGGTGGTGTAGTGGTGGCGTCGTTGCCTTGGAGCCGGAAGGTTTGAGGTTCGAATCTACCTCGCCACGTAAGGACCTTGGGCAAGTCCTTCACTCACAATTGCTCAGCCCTTCGGCATGAAACTCCGATGCAGTGTCCGCTCTGTATTCGGGAGCGCCTCTGAGGAGAGAGACTTTGAAGGGGCGCTATAACAAGTGCACATAGAAACAAACTTATAGTTATTACCTTGCTGTATTTTGGCGCATTCAGTCGCATTTCGACTGTTATACGCTGGCTAGAGAAGAACGACGGTGACGTCATACGTCTGTGGGCGGACATCGATGACGTCATCATAAAGACGCTCATCTCCGCGCATTCCACCCTCCGCCAGAACTACCGAAGCTGCTTCCTTAATCACGACCAGATTACGGCCTGCTTCGACATTCTTGGCTTCGATATTCTTCTCGACCAGAAACTGAAGCCGTACCTGCTCGAAGTAAGTTAGTTGATCGATCGGTGCTTTTGTTGGATTTTGAAGGTCTGCTGCTATTTTGGATTTTTGAATATATCGTTGTTTTTTTATTGTTCAATTTTCTTAAGGAGAAGCGTTTAATACACGGTTAGTAGATGAATTCCAGATATTGTGAATTTTTTACGCGTCTTACTTTCATAATGGACATTTATAAAGCAAGGTTTTCAAATAGTTACTGGAAATGGAAAAAATTGCCCTATAATAGTTTTTCTGATTGTCAGTTTTATGTGGGTAATCACCTTGTGCATATTTCATTATCTTACCTTTTAGGATGGACCATCTACTTTTTGATTCTTTTGTTTACATGTTGTTCAGCAGTGCTACTAGTAAGAAACGACTGCAGTGAGGAAATTTATGTAGAACATTCATCTAAGATGAAGCATCAAAAATAATTCCTTATTTAATAACTGTGTTTGTTGTTTTGTAGCATTTCATTTTAATTGTTAAACAACTACTCTGCTTTACAGTGTGTGCCAAAATATAACAGTTTTTTTTTTTAATTTATAGGTAGCATTTCTGCTATATAAACAACTCCAGTGCTTTACGGTACTGAATGATGTGACTGTAGTAGTCTCTGGTAGTATGTCCTTGTCTTTCTTTCGTCTAAAACCCTGCCTATTTTCTCGGGGTTGAACGTACTTGGAGCGCCTCTGAAACGCTCTTGCTGCGAGAAGCGCTTTATAAATGGTCGGATACAATACAATACAATACAATTTTCTTTTAAGGTTAACCACTCGCCCAGTTTCCATACAGACACAGACCTCGACCGAGACATCAAAGAGACGCTGCTCTACGATACGCTCTGTCTCGTTAATCTCGAAGCGGTCGATCGAAGGCAGTGCATAGAAGAGGAAAAACGAAAGATAATGACGCGCCTCACAACCGTCCGAAAGGCAACCGATCCCAAGTATGTTAACCCTTTATTGACCGACGACTTTGGTCCGTAAACGGTTAGGGGAAAAACAATAATTGAAAAATTTGGGAATGTTACAGTGACTCGTTCGGTTTGATTTTTATGTAGGCCTAGTTTATGTGTTTTGTGTTATTGCTGCAGGAATCGGTAATGCATCACTTGCGATATGAAAATATGTGAAATATTGCAAAGTCTGTGACAGCCTGTATTGTGGCACATATGTTTACATGCAGCTATGGAAAACTTTTCAAATGTGTGGTCACGTATGAGCCTTAAATACGATGGCAAATTTATAAACTTCTACAGAAACTGAGCGACCGTTTTTTATTTCAGAATTTTAAATGTCTAAAAACTTGCTTAGTATTGCACTTTGGAGAAGTTCTAAGACTCTATGATTGTCGTTGAGAGATTTTACAAAATAATGTGAACTCTATTACTTCATGTAATACTCTACCCAATATCCATTTAGCTGTGAGAGACAATTTCCCTACTGCTTGAAGTGTTTGATGTTGCATTTGATTAAACTTCTGAACTTAAGATTGTCATAAAATCCATAGAATTAGAGTTCAGTATAAATGACAAGTCAAATCTGATGCAAATATTACCAAACTCAGTATAGAAACTAGAAGTAAAGGCCAGACTCAATATTTTGCATTCTGTCTAAGTATTGTGTGCTCGAAGTTCCAAAGTTGGAAGATCATTGCGATCCAACTTGCATTTGGACATGACTTGTCTCAACAAGTCCTGCTAAATTCTGTGCATATTCGAAAAAAATTATGACCTGCATCATAATGCTAGACTAAAGAAGCATCATGGAGCTTACTGTTTGTTTGTGGTGGTGATACGTTTGTGGTGGTACGTTTGTGTGTGTGTCTGCATGTATCTGTTGGAGTACTATGTGTGCATTATTTGCTGTAGTCCTACTCTGTTTACTTGTATAGTGCTGTTCAGGGCTTAAAGTATGGCAGGACGGTCATGGGCGGCGTCCTGGCACTTATTTTCAAATCTCTATGCCGTCCTGCCACTTATTTGGCCAGCACACCTGAAAATGTCCAGGCACTTCTTTTTTCACACTTTTAGCACTGGTGCTGTTTCAATAGAGGCTAAGCATGTGCTGGTGAATTTCTTCTTTCAGTTCGAATCGTGATAATGTAGAGAAGTTGCAGGAGAAATTCAACGACGAACAGCTTCGATACGAGGAGACGCATCTCGGCAACTTCCGTCGGATATATCCTCTCGAAGGAACCGATCGGTATAACAAGTTCTTCTGCACGAGCAGCACGGTCTATCAGGAGACGGCGTCGTTCAGAGCTCACACACATTGCGCCAGGTTGGGCTCTCAATTCTCTTCGTTTCTATTGTATTGTATTAAAATATTTATCGTGCTGAGAGCACCTCTGAATTCATTCATTCATTCATTCATTCCGAAAACTTATATAGCGCCTCTTCAAGAAGTCTACTCAGAGGCGCAATATTCATACTCAGAGAGATGCAGATACAATTTATAGAGTGCCTCTAATAGGGTGAACTGTTCAGAGGTGCTCCCTGCGTGCAAGGCTATAAGAGTGGAAAAAGGTTTTGAGAAAAGTGAATGGGGAGGAGGGATTACCAGATCTAGAATTTGACTTGTCATGTATACTGAACTCTAACATCATTGAGATTGTTAGGAAGCGTGCTCCAGAGGCGCATAGAGGTACTAGTTATAAAAGGTATATTTGCATTAATTATGTTAATTTCGATTTGCTTTCCATTAATCATCACATTACCACTTCCAATATTGCTTTTAATGCAGAGTTAACCGGTTAATGCAAGACAGCAGAGATGTCAAAGGTTGTTGTTCCTCGCATGCGTGGAGCTACGGCCCAATCTAGAAGCTTTGCCCATGTTGGCCCTTCTTGTTGGAATCGGCTTCCTCACAAGCTACGTCTTGAGCTCCTTGGCCTTTCTCTTCCCTTATTTCGTAAACGCCTGAAGACTATACTATTTGTTAGCGGGAGCACTAAATTGGGTTGGGACCGCTACTGAATCTGTGAGTGGCGCTTTATAAATGTTCAATTACAATTACAATTACAATTGGATGTTGTGCTTTCAGGTTACAGCGTGAGCAGATTGTGCGGAGAAAAGAGGAACTGGATGTTTTGCAGAAGAAAAAGAAGGACCCTGCTGTGAGACCTGAAAGCCCGGATGTCAAGAAACCAAGAGCAAAACAGAAAATTCCAGAAATTGCAACTACCCCTGTAAATGAATTATTGCTTTTCTTGTCCGTAGTTTTTTTACAACTACAGGCATTCTTAAACCAAGTCTCAGATTTTACTCAGAGTAGGGTTACTGCAACTATCCAAGATAGTTGAGGAATAAATAAAATGTTCTGCATTCTAGACATCCTTTTTGGGATAATAAAACATCTCAGAATGCATTTTTTCCATTTGAATGCGTAGAGTTTGCTATTTTAACTTTCCACTTAAATGAGAATTTAAGGAACGAAATAACAATCAACAGGGAAGGGAGGGGGGAGAAAATGGGAGGGAGAGGAGGAGGGAGGGACGGAAGGAGGAGAGGAAGGGTTACCAAACTCTCTATTTAGCTGAAAACTGAGAATTTCCTATACAAGACGTTTTACTTCAATGTTACAATGTTGTAGGTTGCAAACCAAAACAAAAGATTTTTTAGTTTTTGACAAATTGAGAATTGTTAGCAAAAATGTTTAATTGTCTACAAGTGAAATGAGTAAGAAGCAACAAAATTCTGCAGATGCTTTTACTTTTTCTGAACAGCGTACGTTAGGAAACAATTTCTCATTTTGATGAGATTAATCACGGATCATAAAAACTATCCTAAGCCATTAAAGCTTTAAAATGACATTTAGTTTAAATGATTTAATGTGTGTACGTTTATTTTTCCTGTTTGTTAAGAAAGTTCGTACGCCTCTGCCTCTGCCGAGGACTTATTACCCGGAGAGGATCATTGCGAAGGACGAGATGGATCGAATTAACGAACTCATCGATCGTGAACTTCTCATGAACACAATGGGAATCGTTCAGTTTGTTCGCGACATGTTCAGCCACAGCTTCGAAAGCACGTCTGCTGTCATGGAGGCACCGTCGTCTACCAGCGAACTTCCAGAGACATCGAAGCCGGTAGGTTACTGGGAGTGGCGTTCCCATGGGGTGGTTTGACCCACCCCTTACTGGCACTGGGTTGCCATGGGGGTGGTTTGAACCACCATACTCTGATAAATATTACACGCACAATTTGTTCAAATCCGTTAAGTTTTCATTCGGATATGGGGTGAGTTCGGTGGTGATCTAAACTCCTAGTCATTGTGATTGTTTTCGTAACCACACGATTGTTTACATATGTAATATAGATGGCCCATATATGCATCACGTTGCATGCAATGATTACATATTGATTGTTTGTTGGTTGGTTGTTTGATTGTTTGTTTGATTAATTGATTGATTGATTGATTGATTGATTGATTGATTGATTGATTGATTGATTGATTGATTGATTGATTGATTGATTGATTGATTGATTGATTGATTGATTGATTGATTGATTGATTGATTGATTGATTGATTGATTGATTGATTGATTGAAGAGTCTGCAGCATGTACAATAGGTTTCATTGGTTTGTGTTCGATGCAGAAGATATTTGCCCAAAAAATTTCCATAAAGGCCAAAAACTGTGATTATCTCAACATGTCTCAGGCCGATGTTCCACGCTTAATAGTTATTGTGCTCTTTTATTCCTGGGCTTTCATAACAACCTCACTATAGACTCATAAAATAATATGTAGTGAAATGTGTAATAATGTAATTAATTTCTTTTCATTAATATTATTTACATTGGCATTGTGTGTGATGCTGTTGCTTTTAGGATGAGGCTGCTCGTACATCATGTAAGACAGCAGCAGCATCATCAGTTGCTGCTGAAGCTGAACAACCGACGAGCACCACTTGTGCAGACTGCGGCAAAGCGTTTGACCCGCCCGTGGAGTCGAAGGACCCCGCACCACTCCATGGCGTTTCTCCACGACCTTCCACCAATCTTCCTCCTCATGGTCCTTCTCCGCCTCCTCCTCCTGCTTCTCCTCCTCCTCCTCCTCCCCTATCCAGCAGTGACGTCGTTCCCGATTCTCTGTGCAGTCTCTCGACACCCAGTCAGCAGTCGACCACGGAGAAGACGGACAGCAGTGCGTCCTTACAAATGCTTCTGTGCGTTTCGGCCCCGAGGACGCACGACACCGTCGGGACGAGAACCCTGAAGCCGCTGCCCGGGATGGCCGCCGCCTTCCCGTGCCACAGCGTGTCACGACGTTCGCTGAATCCGCTGCTCGGACATTCGCCGTCGCATGTCCACGGCAGCGCCAGTCACGCGAGGCACTACGAGCAGATGCTCGCGCAGCTTCCGAACCAGCGGGAGCTGAGCATGATGCTCAGTCTGTACCGAGAGCCGTCGAGCAACCATTCGAATCTGTGGAATTGGCCGGAAGGGAAGCTGCTGTCGTCGGTTGGTGGCGCGATGATGATGAGATGCCAGACGACTTCGGCTGCTTCAACGTCTCGTGCGGAGGAAACTCGTATGGAGGAAAAGGCGAGGTTTAAGAAACAGAAGATGGCTTATCAACAGAGGAGGCAACAGAAGGTAATTATTCGCAGCTTTTGTTTCAACGGTCATGTGTATAGCTGCACTTTCAACTAAGAAAATGTGTTTGTATGTGTGCACTTGTTTGTTTGTATGTGCACTTGTTTGTTTGTAGCCTATGTGCACTTGTTTGTTTGTATGTGCTCTTGTTATAGCGCCCCTTCAAGATTTCTACTTAGAAGCGCTCCCGACTACAGTGTGGATGCTGAATCGGAGTTTCACGCCGAAGCGCTGAGCAATTGCAATTGAAGGACTTGCCCAAGGTTCCTACACGGCGGCCTGAGGTGGATTCGAACCTGCAACCCTCCGGCTGCAAGGCAACGAACAAACCCACTGCACCACAATTGTTATTATATACAGCGTAATGCATGTGTGCTTGTCAGATGCAGATAAAGGCTACTTACTTACTTAAGAAGAAAAGCATTCCTGCATGAAGATGGGTTTTTTGCATCTTGACTTTTGTACACTCCTTCCATGCCTTGAAGTAATCTAATTTTGATTGCATATTTCCAATGGATCTTGAACTGAATTGAATTAGATTATTAATTTAGGTAAACTTCTTCCAAGCATTGTGGCAATTTGAACAATTAAAAATTAAATCATGCCTTCAAGTAATCTAATTTTGATTGCATATTTCCAATGGATCTTGAACTGAATTGAATTAGATTATTAATTTAGGTAAACTTCTTCCAAGCATTGTGGCAATTTGAACAATTAAAAATTAAATCATGCCTTCAAGTAATCTAATTTTGATTGCATATTTCCAATGGATCTTGAACTGAATTGAATTAGATTATTAATTTAGGTAAACTTCTTCCAAGCATTGTGGCAATTTGAACAATTAAAAATTAAATCATGCCTTCAAGTAATCTAATTTTGATTGCATATTTCCAATGGATCTTGAACTGAATTGAATTAGATTATTAATTTCTAAAGGTAAACTTCTTCCAAGTATTGTGGCAATTTGAACAATTAAAAATTAAATCATGCCTTCAAGTAATCTAATTTTGATTGCATATTTCCAATGGATCTTGAACTGAATTGAATTAGATTATTAATTTAGGTAAACTTCTTCCAAGCATTGTAGCAATTTGAACAATTAAAAATTAAATCATTGCTTTAGCGCTGTGATTACTGTCATTAGTAATCATTAGAACAGTGATTAGTATTAATCATAATCGTTGAACTCTGCTTTTTAGTCACCATTTTGAGAAATTATGCCACAATCATTAGCCTATAAAATGTCTTGCGCTTGGCAATACTTTCATTATACTATTTGATCTGGTATCCTTAAACTTTTTATTATAATATCGTTGTCAATGTGTCTCGTTTTTTTAGGCTGCGGCTAAAGTCGAGGACAAAACTTTAAACAACACTAAATGGTTGGAGATCAGCAAATTAGATTTGCATAAACAGTTTAAGCCAGAGTGAGTTTAGCGGCGGGACAGAATGGAAATTGTCAGCATTTGAGATTGTGATTCTGTGATACATAATCAGCTGCCTTTCACTGACCACTTTCCTTCTCCAAGCGGCCAGTGGCCATGCTAATCTTAAAAACTTGTAGAATTCCTCCGTGCACCGCATTGTTTTCATTTACGTAGCAGGCTTTCAGTGGGAAACTGTCTGTGTGCTGCATTGGTAGTAAATACTCGGAGATGTCGTCGTTTGTGTTGTAAATACAGACAATTTCTGGTTGAAAATGAATCAAAGAATAGGATTTCTCATTGTTGCCTCTTTATGTCTTGTTTACAGTATGATGACAGTTTGTTTTCAGCGTGTACTCTTCATTTATTCATTCCGAAAACGTATATACTGCCCCTTCAAGAAGTCTACTCAGAGGCGCTCCCAGCCCAGCCACGGCTTAATGCACGGGTCCATTGGCATCAACAGATGAGGCTGACAGAGTCACAGCTGTGCTGTCAACAGGAGGCTCAGAGTTCAGACTTTTGAGAGAAAATAAGATTTATAATATGCAAGCTATATTAATTATTAATCGAAAAATTTATGTTTATTATACCTATTTTTTAAATAATACGGAACTTTGAGCTTAAATTGCCACACTAAAATTCAAGATGAACCCAATAAATAAATACACATTTTTAAAAAGTAGTTGTTGGTTAGAGCTGTTTCCGTTACATTCGCTAGATGTCTACGTTCTTTAGTATTCGTCAGATGGCGCTTTTGACCTAAGAATTTTACATGCTGGTAGCAAAAGCCATGTAAATGCCAGCGAGCGTCTGAAGCCGAACAGTGGGCGTCAGCTTGTAACTGTATAGGATTTGAAAGGGAAATATAATATCGAAGAATGACTGTTGTGTTAATAGTACGAAACATCGTGGGAAAACGTCTACGTGGCTTTCAGAAACTATAAATTACGCAGACAGGCAGAGAACTTTGCTGTTGAATGCTGAAGGCTTGAATTAATTATTGTGGAGGCTATAAGGGAAATACTGAAAGGAAGAACTTGCTCACGTATGCCTATAATCTAGGTTTGACGTCAGTATTTGGACGCAAGGAAAAAAGGATGGATGGCGAAAAAGGCCTAATAAAGTCATATAGAGGACACACGGGTGTATTAGGAAAGTTATGGGTTCAACCCCTTCCCCAATACTCACCTTTCAATGCTATTGTGCAAAAGCAGTGAAACTTAATATTATGTCCCACATTCATTAAACTTTGGTTGATTCATATAAACATCATAATTAAGAGAGTTCATGAGATGTATGATGACGACGGCAGCAACGACGATAATGATGATGACGACGACGATGACTGATGATGATGATGATGATGGTGGTGGTGGTGGTGGTGTGGTGGTGGTGGTGGTGGTGGTGGTGGTGGTGGTGGTGGTGGTGGTGATGATGATGATGATGATGACGACGATGATGATGATGGTGATGATGATGATTATGACGATGAAGAATTTACAGGTTTTTATCGTCGTTTAAATAGCCATTTTTGAGGACCTATAAAAGTATTATTTTAGATTACAGATATAATAGGCCAATCAGTTTGTCAACCTTCCATAATCCATACCAATGGCTTCATCATTGTCTGGTCCGCTGTCCACGCACGCTGTGGACGTATGATGGCAATTTTAATACTCGTTAAGTTCCTGAATTCCGATCTATAATGATAATTTATTAGGCAACATCAGGAAATGGGTCATAATTGTGGGATGGGCAGAGTTCGGACGAACAGGCGGACGGAAGAACGGACGGAGAGGAGGAAAAAGGGAGAGGTGGGCATATAAGGACGCAGAAGAAGAGAGACGGAGAAAATGAAAGACTGACAGACAAACAGACAGACAGACTGAAGGAAGGAGAAGGACAAACGGAGGAAGGCAAGGAAAGAAGGAAGGTTAGAAGGACACAAAAGGGAAGACATGCGGAATAACGGACACACGAATAGAAGGAGGTACCGACGTTCAGAACGAGGGATAAACGGGGCTTACAGACGTATGGAGGTATGGACAAAGCAGGAGAGAGACAGACAGACAGACAGACAGACAGACAGAGACAGACAGAGAGAGACAGAGAGAACTATTACGTCTCCTCGTTTCCATCTATAGACCCCCCACTTCTTTATCCGTCGTTAGTTCGGTGTAAAATAGGCCACGTTTTCAATAGAGCTAAACTGCATATCATCTTGCAATGCTTTGTCAAATAGATCTTATATGGCCTATTTATAAAGCATCTATCATGATTAGTTAGACCTACAAGTTTTTTTTCCTGTCCGCTATAATATTCATCAGTCACTACGAGGCTCAGAATTATTCATTCGTTAATTTAAAGATTATATATAGCACCAAGAGAGAAGCCTAATCAGAGGCGCTCCAAATCCAAACACGGTGATAATACAAATTGTTTTTGAGGAGCCTTTAAAACACTGATGAGTTAACCTATAGGAGCTATAGCAGACGTATCTCCAATGGGAGAAGATAATACAGCGGACAGCTGACAGCTGAGAAAGCACGACGTTAATAATATAGCCTATGTTGAGGTTCCAACATGACCAGCATTGTCTATCTGTCTTTCTATTGTTGACATTTCTCCACTTGTGCATCGTTCACTTCTGCCTTTGCACATGTGTGGGTGTAGTCACCTTTTCTCTTAAAACATGTATATCGCTTCGTTAGGCCTGTTTAGACTTTCACGAAATCTAAGACAATTTTTTAGTCTGATTCATGCAAAGCCCGATACGCGTTTACTAACATAGCATGATCTGGGTGTCTTCCGCGAGCCATGATTAATAGGCTTGCACTGGTTTTAGTTTGTATGAGCTTACCGGCATTTCAGCCCATCAACAGGCGCCCTAAATCACGATATTACTGGGGAAACTCTTTTTTAGCGCATTTAACGATGCAACAAATAGCAAATTATACGCGTCATGCTAGTTGGGTCTAGACAGCATAGGGGTCTATTATGCTTGTTGTGTCGTGGTGACAAATGATTGTAGACGTGTAAAAGAAAAGAACTTGCGACACGTTACAACGGGGTGCGGTGTGCCACCAAAGTGAGAATTGTCCAGGGTTTTGAGAGGGTTCCATGCACCCCTTAGTCTTTCTTAGGAACCCTATAAGCTTAGTAGGTCTAAAGTTTTCTTTTTGCACCCCAACTCCACATAAAAATGACGTCTTATCCCTGGTTATTTTTTACAATTATCATACTGTGTGCCACCAGGATTTGCTGCTTTCCAATAATTAGACGGATAAATAAATATAAAGTCACAGCGGATAACGAACATTGACATCGAAAGACTCTAAACAACATGGGACAAGCTGCATGCCGATTCACAGATCTGGGTTCTGAAGTCCAAACGACAAATCGAGTATTCTATAATTATTATAGGCAACTGACACAGCGTTGATGAACTTGCGCTACAAGATTAGTAACTAATACCAAAGTCTGATTCGAATTGAAAGTGAAGTGAAACTCAAGTTACCAAACAAAACTCTGACTACTAAATTGCGCTACTTTGAAGGGAGGACTCCGTTATAAATAAGCATTGGCCCAGTGGCCAATCACGGAGTTTGCACTGAGCTGAAAATGAAGACAAGCTCGAATTAGGCCTACTTAACACTAAGCTGCTGTTAGTGTCTTTCAAAATGTGTCGTTTGAACATGACTTCTACAGCGCATGAGCTTTGGATTTGTTGGGGCTGAGCGAGGTTGCGAGGGTTCACTGGATCGTTAAGGATCGCGTCCAACCCGGGATTTGTCGCGCCACGGAACAACTTTGATGCTCTTTTTCGAGTGTGCATATATACATACATATAATTATATACGTATAGTGTATATTGTATTATATATATATATATATAAATATATATTTCCGTGTGTATATATATATATAATAGCGTGTGTGTGTATCATATATATATATATATATATACAGGCAGAGAAAGATTTGTGTGTTGACTTCGCTGCGATCCTTCCAGTCGATGATGCCTGGCATGCAGCTACTGCTGCTGCTGCTGCTGCTGCTGCTGCTGCTGCAGCTACTGCTGCTACTGCTGCTGCAGCTACTGCTGCTACTGCTGATGCTGCTGCGTGTGATGCAGCCGCATCTTACCAGAGACGACATCATCATCAGTCATAACACAGGTACACAGAGCGATGTCCAACCGTACATTCGGACGGACAACCACACAAACGCACGACACCTGATAGCAGCATACTGTGGGCTGCTTGGTAATATCGGCGGCAGACCTGTCAACCCTCGGAGACCTTTTTACCGGCGGTGGAGGGGGAGGAGGAGGCAGTGGCAGCGGTGGCAGCGGTGGCACACCCTGATTCCCTGGGAACGAAATCACCGCTTCAGACTCTGGGGTTAGGGTCGCCGTCAGAGCCGAGATGGGTTCGAGGCCAACACGGGTAGAAGACAGAAGTCTATGCCAGTGCCAGTGCCAGTGCCACCGCCGCTCACACTCATTTCCCCCTTCTCCCCACTCCTCTGTCTTGTCCTTTTCTTTGTCCTCCTCTTTGTCCTCGTCTCCTCCACTGCATGATCATCAGCCGCACTTCGTTCTGCTGCTTAAACAAACACAGTTGGCAAATATTGTCACATGTGTTTATGGTTAGACTGCTGAGACGTCGCTTCTGACGCTTACCATTCCCATTCCATCGCCTCTCCACCTCCTCCTTCTCCCGCTCCTCGTCCGCCTCTCACCGTCTCCTCTCCCCGTCTTCCTATGCGTCACCCTCCCATCCCCACCCCACCTCCGGAGAGGAGTCGGGTTCAGTCGTTCGAGGAATGCGACGTGGAATAGCATCCAGCAGCATCAGCAGCAGCAGCAGCAGCAGCAGCAGCAGCAGCAGCTGAAGCTGAATCATGGCCACCGCCTGAATTCCAGCGACCAACGACGAAAGCGAGGATCGTGGGAACCTGACAGAGACGCCAATAAATATGTCCTTCCTATGAAGGCAGACGAGAGGAGAGAGAGGGATGATGCTGATGCTGCTGATGCTGCTGATGGTGGTGGTGGTGGTGGTGGTGCTGGGGCCTGGATGAGTCGTTGGATGGCAGGATGATAGAGATCATGGAGGAGATCATTGCGGAAGATTGGAAGAGTCTGTCTGTCTGTCTGTCTGTCTGTCTGTCTGTCTGTCTCTATGTCTGTCTGTTTATATCTGTATCTATGTATGTCTCTGTCTGTCTGTGTTTCTGTCTTACTATGTGTTTATGGCTTTCCCTTTGCATCTCCTATCTGTCTGTCTCTGTCTCTTTCTCTGTCTATCTGTCTGCCTGTCTCAATCTGTCAGTCTGTTTGTCTGCTTGACTGTCTGTCTGCTTCTCTTTCTGTCTGTCTGTCTGTCTCTCCCTCTCCCTCTCCCTCTCCCTCTCCCTCTCCCTCTCCCTCTCCCTCTCCCTCTCCCTCTCCCTCTCCCTCTCCCTCTCCCTCTCCCTCTCCCTCTCCCTCTCCCTCTCCCTCCTCCCTCTCCCTCTCCCTCTCTCTCTCTCTCTCTCTCTCTCTCTCTCTCTCTCTCTCTCTCCTCTCTCTCTCTCTCTCTCTCTCTCTCTCTCTCGTCCGTGAGAAATCCTCGGCCGCCGCATTGGTGGTGATCATCCTTCTCGCCTGACATCCAAGTCGACCGATCATCAAGTCTCACGTGGCACCGAGCGGCGCATGGCACTTGAACCGCCGCCGCCGCCGCCGCCGCCGCCGCCGCTCTAGCAGACGTCGCATACTAGGAAACCCGAGATGCCACCTCGGCTGCTGATGCTGATGCTGTTGGCACAGAGACCGAGTACCAGGCATTCCATGAGAATACCCCTGCGCTACACACACACACACACACACACAAACCTACAAACACACACACACACACACACACACACACAAACACACACACGCATAAACACACACACACACACAAACACACACACACACATGCACCTACACACACACACACATACACACACAAACCTACAAACACACACACACACAAACACACACGCATAAACACACACACAAACACACACACACATTGTACCTACACACACACACACACACATACACACACGCCCATAAAAAAAACACACAAACACGCACACACATGCACCTACACACACACACACATACACACACAAACCGACAAACACACACACACACAAACACAAACACACACACACACATGTACCTACACACACACACACACACACATACACACACGCATAAACACACACACACACACACAAACACACACGCATAAAACACACACACACACAAACACAAACACACACACACATGTACCTACACACACACACACACATACATACACGCATAAACACACACACACACAAACACACACACATGCACCTACACACACACACACACACACACAAACACACACACACACACATGCACCTACACACAGTATGAGAATTGTGGAAAAATAACTGGGGAGGTTGGCCTATGATAAACTTGAAATTGGGGTACGAAAAACATACTTTAACATGGGGCTCTAAGAAAGACTGGGGGGGTGAACCCCCCAACCCCCCCGGCAATTCTCACCCTGCCTACACACACACACAAACACACACACATTAACCTACACACACACACATACACACACACAAACACACACACACACACACACACATGCACTTGCGATGATGTGACTTTGGAGAGAAGTCTGGCGTAAGTCAAAAGCAGAAAACAA
>CAMAOG010000316.1:0-49920 GCA_945859605.1 Lumbricus rubellus | reverse complement strand
TGGATTGAAATTTACTGTACTGCTTAAATCGCATTTCATTGCATTCTCTGATGTTTTAATTTGTGTGATAATTTTTTTATTTTAATGTATCGTATTTTATTTGCGTTTGTGTTTCAAATAATGTATTGCAGTGTATAATAATTGTATTGCAGTGTATAATAATTGTATTGCAGTGTATAATAATTGTATTGCAGTGTATAATAATTGTATTGCAGTGTATAATAATTGTATTGCAGTGTATAATAATTGTATTGCAGTGTATAATAATTGTATTGCAGTGTATAATAATTGTATTGCAGTGTATAATAATTGTATTGCAGTGTATAATAATTGTATTGCAGTGTATAATAATTGTATTGCAGTGTATAATAATTGTATTGCAGTGTATAATAATTGTATTGCAGTGTATAATAATTGTATTGCAGTGTATAATAATTGTATTGCAGTGTATAATAATTGTATTGCAGTGTATAATAATTGTATTGCAGTGTATAATAATTGTATTGCAGTGTATAATAATTGTATTGCAGTGTATAATAATTGTATTGCAGTGTATAATAATTGTATTGCAGTGTATAATAATTGTATTGCAGTGTATAATTAAATTGTATTGTAATGTATAATAATTGTATTGCAGTGTATAATAAATTGTATTGCAGTGTATAATAATTGTATTGCAGTGTATAAAAATTGTATTGCAGTGTATAATAATTGTATTGCAGTGTATAATAATTGTATTGCAGTGTATAATAATTGTATTGCAGTGTATAATAATTGTATTGCAGTGTATAATAATTGTATTGCAGTGTATAATAATTGTATTGCAGTGTATAATAATTGTATTGCAGTGTATAATAATTGTATTGCAGTGTATAATAATTGTATTGCAGTGTATAATAATTGTATTGTAATGTATAATAATTGTATTGCAGTGTATAATAATTGTATTGCAGTGTATAATAATTGTATTGCAGTGTATAATAATTGTATTGCAGTGTATAATAATTGTATTGCAGTGTATAATAATTGTATTGCAGTGTATAATAATTGTATTGCAGTGTATAATAATTGTATTGCAGTGTATAATAATTGTATTGCAGTGTATAATAATTGTATTGTAATGTATAATAATTGTATTGCAGTGTATAATAATTGTATTGCAGTGTATAATAATTGTATTGCAGTGTATAATAATTGTATTGCAGTGTATAATAATTGTATTGTAATGTATAATAATTGTATTGCAGTGTATAATAAAAATTGTATTGCAGTGTATAATAATTGTATTGCAGTGTATAATAATTGTATTGCAGTGTATAAAAATTGTATTGCAGTGTATAATAATTGTATTGCAGTGTATAATAATTGTATTGTAGTGTATAATAATTGTATTGCAGTGTATAATAATTGTATTGCAGTGTATAATAATTGTATTGCAGTGTATAATAATTGTATTGCAGTGTATAATAATTGTATTGCAGTGTATAATAATTGTATTGTAGTGTACAATAATTGTATTGCAGTGTATAATAATTGTATTGCAGTGTATAATAATTGTATTGTAGTGTATAATAATTGTATTGCAGTGTATAATAATTGTATTGCAGTGTATAATAATTGTATTGCAGTGTATAATAATTATATTGCAGTGTATAATAATTGTATTGCAGTGTATAATAATTGTATTGCAGTGTATAATAATTGTATTGCAGTGTATAATAATTGTATTGCAGTGTATAATAATTGTATTGCAGTGTATAATAATTGTATTGCAGTGTATAATAATTGTATTGCAGTGTATAATAATTGTATTGTAATGTATAATAATTGTATTGCAGTGTATAATAATTGTATTGTAGTGTATAATAATTGTATTGTAGTGTATAATAATTGTATTGCAGTGTATAATAATTGTATTGTAGTGTATAATAATTGTACTGTAGTGTATAATAATTGTATTGTAGTGTATAATAATTGTATTGTAGTGTATAATAATTGTATTGCAGTGTATAATAATTGTATTGTAATGTATAATAATTGTATTGTAGTGTATAATAATTGTATTGTAGTGTATAATAATTGTATTGCAGTGTATAATAATTGTATTGTAATGTATAATAATTGTATTGTAATGTATAATAATTGTATTGTAATGTATAATAATTGTATTGTAGTGTATAATAATTGTATTGCAGTGTATAATAATTGTATTGTAATGTATAATAATTGTATTGTAATGTATAATAATTGTATTGTAATGTATAATAATTGTATTGTAGTGTATAATAATTGTATTGTAGTGTATAATAATTGTATTGCAGTGTATAATAATTGTATTGCAGTGTATAATAATTGTATTGTAATGTATAATAATTGTATTGTAGTGTATAATAATTGTATTGTAGTGTATAATAATTGTATTGCAGTGTATAATAATTGTATTGTAATGTATAATAATTGTATTGCAGTGTATAATAATTGTATTGCAGTGTATAGTAATTAAATAATTGTATTGTAGTGTATAATAATTGTATTGCAGTGTATAATAATTGTATTGTAATGTATAATAATTGTATTGTAATGTATAATAATTGTATTGTAGTGTATAATAATTGTATTGTAGTGTATAATAATTGTATTGTAGTGTATAATAATTGTATTGTAGTGTATAATAATTGTATTGTAGTGTATAATAATTGTATTGTAATGTATAATAATTGTATTGCAGTGTATAATAATTGTATTGTAATGTATAATAATTGTATTGCAGTGTATAATAATTGTATTGTAGTGTATAATAATTGTATTGTAGTGTATAATAATTGTATTGCAGTGTATAATAATTGTATTGCAGTGTATAATAATTGTATTGCAGTGTATAATAATTGTATTGCAGTGTATAATAATTGTATTGCAGTGTATAATAATTGTATTGCAGTGTATAATAATTGTATTGCAGTGTATAATAATTGTATTGTAATGTATAATAATTGTATTGCAGTGTATAATAATTGTATTGTAGTGTATAATAATTGTATTGTAGTGTATAATAATTGTATTGCAGTGTATAATAATTGTATTGTAGTGTATAATAATTGTATTGTAGTGTATAATAATTGTATTGTAGTGTATAATAATTGTATTGTAGTGTATAATAATTGTATTGCAGTGTATAATAATTGTATTGTAATGTATAATAATTGTATTGTAGTGTATAATAATTGTATTGTAGTGTATAATAATTGTATTGCAGTGTATAATAATTGTATTGTAATGTATAATAATTGTATTGTAATGTATAATAATTGTATTGTAATGTATAATAATTGTATTGTAGTGTATAATAATTGTATTGCAGTGTATAATAATTGTATTGTAATGTATAATAATTGTATTGTAATGTATAATAATTGTATTGTAATGTATAATAATTGTATTGTAGTGTATAATAATTGTATTGTAGTGTATAATAATTGTATTGCAGTGTATAATAATTGTATTGCAGTGTATAATAATTGTATTGTAATGTATAATAATTGTATTGTAGTGTATAATAATTGTATTGTAGTGTATAATAATTGTATTGCAGTGTATAATAATTGTATTGTAATGTATAATAATTGTATTGCAGTGTATAATAATTGTATTGCAGTGTATAGTAATTAAATAATTGTATTGTAGTGTATAATAATTGTATTGCAGTGTATAATAATTGTATTGTAATGTATAATAATTGTATTGTAATGTATAATAATTGTATTGTAGTGTATAATAATTGTATTGTAGTGTATAATAATTGTATTGCAGTGTATAATAATTGTATTGTAATGTATAATAATTGTATTGTAGTGTATAATAATTGTATTGTAGTGTATAATAATTGTATTGCAGTGTATAATAATTGTATTGTAATGTATAATAATTGTATTGTAATGTATAATAATTGTATTGTAATGTATAATAATTGTATTGTAGTGTATAATAATTGTATTGCAGTGTATAATAATTGTATTGTAATGTATAATAATTGTATTGTAATGTATAATAATTGTATTGTAATGTATAATAATTGTATTGTAGTGTATAATAATTGTATTGTAGTGTATAATAATTGTATTGCAGTGTATAATAATTGTATTGCAGTGTATAATAATTGTATTGTAATGTATAATAATTGTATTGTAGTGTATAATAATTGTATTGTAGTGTATAATAATTGTATTGCAGTGTATAATAATTGTATTGTAATGTATAATAATTGTATTGCAGTGTATAATAATTGTATTGCAGTGTAAAGTAATTAAATAATTGTATTGTAGTGTATAATAATTGTATTGCAGTGTATAATAATTGTATTGTAATGTATAATAATTGTATTGTAATGTATAATAATTGTATTGTAGTGTATAATAATTGTATTGTAGTGTATAATAATTGTATTGTAGTGTATAATAATTGTATTGTAGTGTATAATAATTGTATTGTAGTGTATAATAATTGTATTGTAATGTATAATAATTGTATTGCAGTGTATAATAATTGTATTGTAATGTATAATAATTGTATTGCAGTGTATAATAATTGTATTGTAATGTATAATAATTGTATTGCAGTGTATAATAATTGTATTGTAATGTATAATAATTGTATTGCAGTGTATAATAATTGTATTGTAATGTATAATAATTGTATTGCAGTGTATAATAATTGTATTGTAATGTATAATAATTGTATTGCAGTGTATAATAATTGTATTGTAATGTATAATAATTGTATTGCAGTGTATAATAATTGTATTGTAATGTATAATAATTGTATTGCAGTGTATAATAATTGTATTGTAATGTATAATAATTGTATTGCAGTGTATAATAATTGTATTGTAATGTATAATAATTGTATTGCAGTGTATAATAATTGTATTGTAATGTATAATAATTGTATTGCAGTGTATAATAATTGTATTGTAATGTATAATAATTGTATTGCAGTGTATAATAATTGTATTGTAATGTATAATAATTGTATTGTAATGTATAATAATTGTATTGCAGTGTATAATAATTGTATTGTAATGTATAATAATTGTATTGTAGTGTATAATAATTGTATTGTAATGTATAATAATTGTATTGCAGTGTATAATAATTGTATTGTAATGTATAATAATTGTATTGCAGTGTATAATAATTGTATTGTAATGTATAATAATTGTATTGCAGTGTATAATAATTGTATTGTAATGTATAATAATTGTATTGCAGTGTATAATAATTGTATTGTAATGTATAATAATTGTATTGTAATGTATAATAATTGTATTGCAGTGTATAATAATTGTATTGCAGTGTATAATAATTGTATTGTAATGTATAATAATTGTATTGCAGTGTATAATAATTGTATTGTAATGTATAATAATTGTATTGCAGTGTATAATAATTGTATTGTAATGTATAATAATTGTATTGCAGTGTATAATAATTGTATTGTAGTGTATAATAATTGTATTGTAGTGTATAATAATTGTATTGTAATGTATAATAATTGTATTGTAATGTATAATAATTGTATTGTAGTGTATAATAATTGTATTGTAGTGTATAATAATTGTATTGTAGTGTATAATAATTGTATTGTAGTGTATAATAATTGTATTGTAGTGTATAATAATTGTATTGTAGTGTATAATAATTGTATTGTAATGTATAATAATTGTATTGCAGTGTATAATAATTGTATTGTAATGTATAATAATTGTATTGCAGTGTATAATAATTGTATTGTAGTGTATAATAATTGTATTGTAGTGTATAATAATTGTATTGTAGTGTATAATAATTGTATTGTAATGTATAATAATTGTATTGTAGTGTATAATAATTGTATTGTAGTGTATAATAATTGTATTGTAATGTATAATAATTGTATTGTAATGTATAATAATTGTATTGTAATGTATAATAATTGTATTGTAATGTATAATAATTGTATTGCAGTGTATAATAATTGTATTGCAGTGTATAATAATTGTATTGTAATGTATAATAATTGTTTTGCAGTGTATAATAATTGTATTGCAGTGTATAATAATTGTATTGTAATGTATAATAATTGTATTGTAGTGTATAATAATTGTATTGTAGTGTATAATAATTGTATTGCAGTGTATAATAATTGTATTGTAATGTATAATAATTGTATTGTAATGTATAATAATTGTATTGTAATGTATAATAATTGTATTGTAGTGTATAATAATTGTATTGCAGTGTATAATAATTGTATTGTAATGTATAATAATTGTATTGTAATGTATAATAATTGTATTGTAATGTATAATAATTGTATTGTAGTGTATAATAATTGTATTGTAGTGTATAATAATTGTATTGCAGTGTATAATAATTGTATTGCAGTGTATAATAATTGTATTGTAGTGTATAATAATTGTATTGTAGTGTATAATAATTGTATTGTAGTGTATAATAATTGTATTGCAGTGTATAATAATTGTATTGTAATGTATAATAATTGTATTGCAGTGTATAATAATTGTATTGCAGTGTATAGTAATTAAATAATTGTATTGTAGTGTATAATAATTGTATTGCAGTGTATAATAATTGTATTGTAATGTATAATAATTGTATTGTAATGTATAATAATTGTATTGTAGTGTATAATAATTGTATTGTAGTGTATAATAATTGTATTGTAGTGTATAATAATTGTATTGTAGTGTATAATAATTGTATTGTAGTGTATAATAATTGTATTGTAATGTATAATAATTGTATTGCAGTGTATAATAATTGTATTGCAGTGTATAATAATTGTATTGTAATGTATAATAATTGTATTGCAGTGTATAATAATTGTATTGTAATGTATAATAATTGTATTGCAGTGTATAATAATTGTATTGTAATGTATAATAATTGTATTGCAGTGTATAATAATTGTATTGTAATGTATAATAATTGTATTGCAGTGTATAATAATTGTATTGTAATGTATAATAATTGTATTGTAATGTATAATAATTGTATTGCAGTGTATAATAATTGTATTGTAATGTATAATAATTGTATTGCAGTGTATAATAATTGTATTGTAATGTATAATAATTGTATTGCAGTGTATAATAATTGTATTGTAATGTATAATAATTGTATTGCAGTGTATAATAATTGTATTGTAATGTATAATAATTGTATTGCAGTGTATAATAATTGTATTGTAATGTATAATAATTGTATTGCAGTGTATAATAATTGTATTGTAATGTATAATAATTGTATTGTAATGTATAATAATTGTATTGCAGTGTATAATAATTGTATTGCAGTGTATAATAAATGTATTGTAATGTATAATAATTGTATTGCAGTGTATAATAATTGTATTGTAATGTATAATAATTGTATTGCAGTGTATAATAATTGTATTGTAATGTATAATAATTGTATTGCAGTGTATAATAATTGTATTGTAGTGTATAATAATTGTATTGTAGTGTATAATAATTGTATTGTAATGTATAATAATTGTATTGTAATGTATAATAATTGTATTGTAGTGTATAATAATTGTATTGTAGTGTATAATAATTGTATTGTAATGTATAATATTTGTATTGTAGTGTATAATAATTGTATTGTAGTGTATAATAATTGTATTGTAGTGTATAATAATTGTATTGTAATGTATAATAATTGTATTGCAGTGTATAATAATTGTATTGTAATGTATAATAATTGTATTGCAGTGTATAATAATTGTATTGTAGTGTATAATAATTGTATTGTAGTGTATAATAATTGTATTGTAGTGTATAATAATTGTATTGTAATGTATAATAATTGTATTGTAGTGTATAATAATTGTATTGTAGTGTATAATAATTGTATTGTAATGTATAATAATTGTATTGTAATGTATAATAATTGTATTGTAATGTATAATAATTGTATTGTAATGTATAATAATTGTATTGCAGTGTATAATAATTGTATTGCAGTGTATAATAATTGTATTGTAATGTATAATAATTGTATTGCAGTGTATAATAATTGTATTGCAGTGTATAATAATTGTATTGTAATGTATAATAATTGTATTGTAGTGTATAATAATTGTATTGTAGTGTATAATAATTGTATTGCAGTGTATCATAATTGTATTGTAATGTATAATAATTGTATTGTAATGTATAATAATTGTATTGTAATGTATATTAATTGTATTGTAGTGTATAATAATTGTATTGCAGTGTATAATAATTGTATTGTAATGTATAATAATTGTATTGTAATGTATAATAATTGTATTGTAATGTATAATAATTGTATTGTAGTGTATAATAATTGTATTGTAGTGTATAATAATTGTATTGCAGTGTATAATAATTGTATTGCAGTGTATAATAATTGTATTGTAATGTATAATAATTGTATTGTAGTGTATAATAATTGTATTGTAGTGTATAATAATTGTATTGCAGTGTATAATAATTGTATTGTAATGTATAATAATTGTATTGCAGTGTATAATAATTGTATTGCAGTGTATAGTAATTAAATAATTGTATTGTAGTGTATAATAATTGTATTGCAGTGTATAATAATTGTATTGTAATGTATAATAATTGTATTGTAATGTATAATAATTGTATTGTAGTGTATAATAATTGTATTGTAGTGTATAATAATTGTATTGTAGTGTATAATAATTGTATTGTAGTGTATAATAATTGTATTGTAATGTATAATAATTGTATTGTAATGTATAATAATTGTATTGCAGTGTATAATAATTGTATTGTAATGTATAATAATTGTATTGCAGTGTATAATAATTGTATTGTAATGTATAATAATTGTATTGCAGTGTATAATAATTGTATTGTAATGTATAATAATTGTATTGCAGTGTATAATAATTGTATTGTAATGTATAATAATTGTATTGCAGTGTATAATAATTGTATTGTAATGTATAATAATTGTATTGCAGTGTATAATAATTGTATTGTAATGTATAATAATTGTATTGCAGTGTATAATAATTGTATTGTAATGTATAATAATTGTATTGCAGTGTATAATAATTGTATTGTAATGTATAATAATTGTATTGTAATGTATAATAATTGTATTGTAATGTATAATAATTGTATTGTAGTGTATAATAATTGTATTGCAGTGTATAATAATTGTATTGTAATGTATAATAATTGTATTGTAATGTATAATAATTGTATTGTAATGTATAATAATTGTATTGTAGTGTATAATAATTGTATTGTAGTGTATAATAATTGTATTGCAGTGTATAATAATTGTATTGCAGTGTATAATAATTGTATTGTAATGTATAATAATTGTATTGTAGTGTATAATAATTGTATTGTAGTGTATAATAATTGTATTGCAGTGTATAATAATTGTATTGTAATGTATAATAATTGTATTGCAGTGTATAATAATTGTATTGCAGTGTATAGTAATTAAATAATTGTATTGTAGTGTAAGATAATTGTATTGCAGTGTATAATAATTGTATTGTAATGTATAATAATTGTATTGTAATGTATAATAATTGTATTGTAGTGTATAATAATTGTATTGTAGTGTATAATAATTGTATTGTAGTGTATAATAATTGTATTGTAGTGTATAATAATTGTATTGTAGTGTATAATAATTGTATTGTAATGTATAATAATTGTATTGCAGTGTATAATAATTGTATTGCAGTGTATAATAATTGTATTGTAATGTATAATAATTGTATTGCAGTGTATAATAATTGTATTGTAATGTATAATAATTGTATTGCAGTGTATAATAATTGTATTGTAATGTATAATAATTGTATTGCAGTGTATAATAATTGTATTGTAATGTATAATAATTGTATTGCAGTGTATAATAATTGTATTGTAATGTATAATAATTGTATTGTAATGTATAATAATTGTATTGCAGTGTATAATAATTGTATTGTAATGTATAATAATTGTATTGCAGTGTATAATAATTGTATTGTAATGTATAATAATTGTATTGCAGTGTATAATAATTGTATTGTAATGTATAATAATTGTATTGCAGTGTATAATAATTGTATTGTAATGTATAATAATTGTATTGCAGTGTATAATAATTGTATTGTAATGTATAATAATTGTATTGCAGTGTATAATAATTGTATTGTAATGTATAATAATTGTATTGTAATGTATAATAATTGTATTGCAGTGTATAATAATTGTATTGCAGTGTATAATAATTGTATTGTAATGTATAATAATTGTATTGCAGTGTATAATAATTGTATTGTAATGTAAAATAATTGTATTGCAGTGTATAATAATTGTATTGTAATGTATAATAATTGTATTGCAGTGTATAATAATTGTATTGTAGTGTATAATAATTGTATTGTAGTGTATAATAATTGTATTGTAATGTATAATAATTGTATTGTACTGTATAATAATTGTATTGTAGTGTATAATAATTGTATTGTAATGTATAATAATTGTATTGTAGTGTATAATAATTGTATTGCAGTGTATAATAATTGTATTGTAATGTATAATAATTGTATTGTAATGTATAATAATTGTATTGTAATGTATAATAATTGTATTGTAGTGTATAATAATTGTATTGTAGTGTATAATAATTGTATTGCAGTGTATAATAATTGTATTGCAGTGTATAATAATTGTATTGTAATGTATAATAATTGTATTGTAGTGTATAATAATTGTATTGTAGTGTATAATAATTGTATTGCAGTGTATAATAATTGTATTGTAATGTATAATAATTGTATTGCAGTGTATAATAATTGTATTGCAGTGTATAGTAATTAAATAATTGTATTGTAGTGTATAATAATTGTATTGCAGTGTATAATAATTGTATTGTAATGTATAATAATTGTATTGTAATGTATAATAATTGTATTGTAGTGTATAATAATTGTATTGTAGTGTATAATAATTGTATTGTAGTGTATAATAATTGTATTGTAGTGTATAATAATTGTATTGTAGTGTATAATAATTGTATTGTAATGTATAATAATTGTATTGCAGTGTATAATAATTGTATTGTAATGTATAATAATTGTATTGCAGTGTATAATAATTGTATTGTAATGTATAATAATTGTATTGCAGTGTATAATAATTGTATTGTAATGTATAATAATTGTATTGCAGTGTATAATAATTGTATTGTAATGTATAATAATTGTATTGCAGTGTATAATAATTGTATTGTAATGTATAATAATTGTATTGCAGTGTATAATAATTGTATTGTAATGTATAATAATTGTATTGCAGTGTATAATAATTGTATTGTAATGTATAATAATTGTATTGCAGTGTATAATAATTGTATTGTAATGTATAATAATTGTATTGTAATGTATAATAATTGTATTGTAATGTATAATAATTGTATTGTAGTGTATAATAATTGTATTGCAGTGTATAATAATTGTATTGTAATGTATAATAATTGTATTGTAATGTATAATAATTGTATTGTAATGTATAATAATTGTATTGTAGTGTATAATAATTGTATTGTAGTGTATAATAATTGTATTGCAGTGTATAATAATTGTATTGCAGTGTATAATAATTGTATTGCAGTGTATAATAATTGTATTGTAATGTATAATAATTGTATTGCAGTGTATAATAATTGTATTGCAGAGTATAGTAATTAAATAATTGTATTGTAGTGTATAATAATTGTATTGCAGTGTATAATAATTGTATTGTAATGTATAATAATTGTATTGTAATGTATAATAATTGTATTGTAGTGTATAATAATTGTATTGTAGTGTATAATAATTGTATTGTAGTGTATAATAATTGTATTGTAGTGTATAATAATTGTATTGTAGTGTATAATAATTGTATTGTAATGTATAATAATTGTATTGCAGTGTATAATAATTGTATTGCAGTGTATAATAATTGTATTGTAATGTATAATAATTGTATTGCAGTGTATAATAATTGTATTGTAATGTATAATAATTGTATTGCAGTGTATAATAATTGTATTGTAATGTATAATAATTGTATTGCAGTGTATAATAATTGTATTGTAATGTATAATAATTGTATTGCAGTGTATAATAATTGTATTGTAATGTATAATAATTGTATTGTAATGTATAATAATTGTATTGCAGTGTATAATAATTGTATTGTAATGTATAATAATTGTATTGCAGTGTATAATAATTGTATTGTAATGTATAATAATTGTATTGCAGTGTATAATAATTGTATTGTAATGTATAATAATTGTATTGCAGTGTATAATAATTGTATTGTAATGTATAATAATTGTATTGCAGTGTATAATAATTGTATTGTAATGTATAATAATTGTATTGCAGTGTATAATAATTGTATTGTAATGTATAATAATTGTATTGTAATGTATAATAATTGTATTGCAGTGTATAATAATTGTATTGCAGTGTATAATAATTGTATTGTAATGTATAATAATTGTATTGCAGTGTATAATAATTGTATTGTAATGTATAATAATTGTATTGCAGTGTATAATAATTGTATTGTAATGTATAATAATTGTATTGCAGTGTATAATAATTGTATTGTAGTGTATAATAATTGTATTGTAGTGTATAATAATTGTATTGTAATGTATAATAATTGTATTGTAATGTATAATAATTGTATTGTAGTGTATAATAATTGTATTGTAGTGTATAATAATTGTATTGTAATGTATAATAATTGTATTGTAGTGTATAATAATTGTATTGTAGTGTATAATAATTGTATTGTAGTGTATAATAATTGTATTGTAATGTATAATAATTGTATTGCAGTGTATAATAATTGTATTGTAATGTATAATAATTGTATTGCAGTGTATAATAATTGTATTGTAGTGTATAATAATTGTATTGTAGTGTATAATAATTGTATTGTAGTGTATAATAATTGTATTGTAATGTATAATAATTGTATTGTAGTGTATAATAATTGTATTGTAGTGTATAATAATTGTATTGTAATGTATAATAATTGTATTGTAATGTATAATAATTGTATTGTAATGTATAATAATTGTATTGTAATGTATAATAATTGTATTGCAGTGTATAATAATTGTATTGCAGTGTATAATAATTGTATTGTAATGTATAATAATTGTATTGCAGTGTATAATAATTGTATTGCAGTGTATAATAATTGTATTGTAATGTATAATAATTGTATTGTAGTGTATAATAATTGTATTGTAGTGTATAATAATTGTATTGCAGTGTATAATAATTGTATTGTAATGTATAATAATTGTATTGTAATGTATAATAATTGTATTGTAATGTATAATAATTGTATTGTAGTGTATAATAATTGTATTGCAGTGTATAATAATTGTATTGTAATGTATAATAATTGTATTGTAATGTATAATAATTGTATTGTAATGTATAATAATTGTATTGTAGTGTATAATAATTGTATTGTAGTGTATAATAATTGTATTGCAGTGTATAATAATTGTATTGCAGTGTATAATAATTGTATTGTAATGTATAATAATTGTATTGTAGTGTATAATAATTGTATTGTAGTGTATAATAATTGTATTGCAGTGTATAATAATTGTATTGTAATGTATAATAATTGTATTGCAGTGTATAATAATTGTATTGCAGTGTATAGTAATTAAATAATTGTATTGTAGTGTATAATAATTGTATTGCAGTGTATAATAATTGTATTGTAATGTATAATAATTGTATTGTAATGTATAATAATTGTATTGTAGTGTATAATAATTGTATTGTAGTGTATAATAATTGTATTGTAGTGTATAATAATTGTATTGTAGTGTATAATAATTGTATTGTAATGTATAATAATTGTATTGTAATGTATAATAATTGTATTGCAGTGTATAATAATTGTATTGTAATGTATAATAATTGTATTGCAGTGTATAATAATTGTATTGTAATGTATAATAATTGTATTGCAGTGTATAATAATTGTATTGTAATGTATAATAATTGTATTGCAGTGTATAATAATTGTATTGTAATGTATAATAATTGTATTGCAGTGTATAATAATTGTATTGTAATGTATAATAATTGTATTGCAGTGTATAATAATTGTATTGTAATGTATAATAATTGTATTGCAGTGTATAATAATTGTATTGTAATGTATAATAATTGTATTGCAGTGTATAATAATTGTATTGTAATGTATAATAATTGTATTGCAGTGTATAATAATTGTATTGTAATGTATAATAATTGTATTGCAGTGTATAATAATTGTATTGTAATGTATAATAATTGTATTGCAGTGTATAATAATTGTATTGTAATGTATAATAATTGTATTGCAGTGTATAATAATTGTATTGTAATGTATAATAATTGTATTGTAATGTATAATAATTGTATTGCAGTGTATAATAATTGTATTGTAATGTATAATAATTGTATTGCAGTGTATAATAATTGTATTGTAGTGTATAATAATTGTATTGCAGTGTATAATAATTGTATTGTAATGTATAATAATTGTATTGCAGTGTATAATAATTGTATTGTAATGTATAATAATTGTATTGCAGTGTATAATAATTGTATTGTAATGTATAATAATTGTATTGCAGTGTATAATAATTGTATTGTAATGTATAATAATTGTATTGTAATGTATAATAATTGTATTGCAGTGTATAATAATTGTATTGCAGTGTATAATAATTGTATTGTAATGTATAATAATTGTATTGCAGTGTATAATAATTGTATTGTAATGTATAATAATTGTATTGCAGTGTATAATAATTGTATTGTAATGTATAATAATTGTATTGCAGTGTATAATAATTGTATTGTAGTGTATAATAATTGTATTGTAGTGTATAATAATTGTATTGTAATGTATAATAATTGTATTGTAATGTATAATAATTGTATTGTAGTGTATAATAATTGTATTGTAGTGTATAATAATTGTATTGTAATGTATAATAATTGTATTGTAGTGTATAATAATTGTATTGTAGTGTATAATAATTGTATTGTAGTGTATAATAATTGTATTGTAATGTATAATAATTGTATTGCAGTGTATAATAATTGTATTGTAATGTATAATAATTGTATTGCAGTGTATAATAATTGTATTGTAGTGTATAATAATTGTATTGTAGTGTATAATAATTGTATTGTAGTGTATAATAATTGTATTGTAATGTATAATAATTGTATTGTAGTGTATAATAATTGTATTGTAGTGTATAATAATTGTATTGTAATGTATAATAATTGTATTGTAATGTATAATAATTGTATTGTAATGTATAATAATTGTATTGCAGTGTATAATAATTGTTTTGCAGTGTATAATAATTGTATTGTAATGTAAAATAATTGTATTGCAGTGTATAATAATTGTATTGTAATGTATAATAATTGTATTGCAGTGTATAATAATTGTATTGTAATGTATAATAATTGTATTGCAGTGTATAATAATTGTATTGTAGTGTATAATAATTGTATTGTAGTGTATAATAATTGTATTGTAATGTATAATAATTGTATTGTAATGTATAATAATTGTATTGTAGTGTATAATAATTGTATTGTAGTGTATAATAATTGTATTGTAATGTATAATAATTGTATTGTAGTGTATAATAATTGTATTGTAGTGTATAATAATTGTATTGTAGTGTATAATAATTGTATTGTAATGTATAATAATTGTATTGCAGTGTATAATAATTGTATTGTAATGTATAATAATTGTATTGCAGTGTATAATAATTGTATTGTAGTGTATAATAATTGTATTGTAGTGTATAATAATTGTATTGTAGTGTATAATAATTGTATTGTAATGTATAATACGTGTATTGTAGTGTATAATAATTGTATTGTAGTGTATAATAATTGTATTGTAATGTATAATAATTGTATTGTAATGTATAATAATTGTATTGTAGTGTATAATAATTGTATTGTAGTGTATAATAATTGTATTGTAGTGTATAATAATTGTATTGTAATGTATAATAATTGTATTGCAGTGTATAATAATTGTATTGTAATGTATAATAATTGTATTGCAGTGTATAATAATTGTATTGTAGTGTATAATAATTGTATTGTAGTGTATAATAATTGTATTGTAGTGTATAATAATTGTATTGTAATGTATAATAATTGTATTGTAGTGTATAATAATTGTATTGTAGTGTATAATAATTGTATTGTAATGTATAATAATTGTATTGTAATGTATAATAATTGTATTGTAGTGTATAATAATTGTATTGTAGTGTATAATAATTGTATTGCAGTGTATAATAATTGTATTGTAATGTATAATAATTGTATTGTAGTGTATAATAATTGTATTGTAGTGTATAATAATTGTATTGCAGTGTATAATAATTGTATTGTAATGTATAATAATTGTATTGTAGTGTATAATAATTGTATTGTAGTGTATAATAATTGTATTGTAGTGTATAATAATTGTATTGTAGTGTATAATAATTGTATTGCAGTGTATAATAATTGTATTGTAATGTATAATAATTGTATTGTAGTGTATAATAATTGTATTGTAGTGTATAATAATTGTATTGTAGTGTATAATAATTGTATTGTAGTGTATAATAATTGTATTGTAATGTATAATAATTGTATTGTAGTGTATAATAATTGTATTGTAGTGTATAATAATTGTATTGTAATGTATAATAATTGTATTGTAATGTATAATAATTGTATTGTAGTGTATAATAATTGTATTGTAGTGTATAATAATTGTATTGCAGTGTATAATAATTGTATTGTAATGTATAATAATTGTATTGTAGTGTATAATAATTGTATTGTAGTGTATAATAATTGTATTGCAGTGTATAATAATTGTATTGCAGTGTATAATAATTGTATTGTAGTGTATAATAATTGTATTGTAGTGTATAATAATTGTATTGCAGTGTATAATAATTGTATTGCAGTGTATAATAATTGTATTGTACTGCGTTGATTTGGATCTATTGTATTCGTGGCAAGCGGATGGTCGACGACAGAAAGAGACCTCTGGCAAACGGTGCATGCACTCAACTGGGGGTCAATCTTGGCCAGCCAGTGACAGAGACAGAGACAGCCAGAGATACTGACACAGACAGAGACAATAACAACCAGAGATACAGACAGAGACAGGAGCCAGAGATACAGACATAGATAGAGACAAGAACAGACAGAGATACAGACAGAGACAAGGACAGACAGAGGTACAGACAGAGACATCTATAATTCAGCGATTAGTTTAGGAATCAAATTTCTCTTAGGAAGGACAGACACAGACGAAAAGCTGTTTGGATTGGCGGGCAGAATAACTTATTAGACAGACAAATGCAGGACACCATATTCCCCCCATTTATCCCCTCAACTCAAACCATGACTCCCAATACGCAGGCAGACTCCCATCCAAAACGCCTCGCCCTAACCCACCTGCTGCTGATGGTGTTGGTGTTGCTGCTACTGCTGATGATGATGATGATGGTGCTGCTGCTACTGCTGCTGCTGCTGATGATGATGATGATGGTGCTGCTGCTACTGCTGCTGCTGCTGCAGCTGCTACTGCTGCTGCTGATGATGATGATGGTGCTGCTGCTGATGATGGTGCTGGTGTAAGGATGGAAGGGATTTGATGCAAATTAAAGAGAAATCTAAAACTAAACGATTCCGTTTCTCTGACAAAACTGTCTTCTCTCTCTCTGTTTCTCTGCCTCTCTCTGTATGTATGTGTGTGCGTGCGTATGAGTGTCTGTATCCATTTTTATTTTTAATGTTCATGAAATATAAATGATCGGACTCGAGTCGGAAAAGAAATGAAGGAAAGAGGAATAGGAAGGGAGGTGGGTGGACACTCAGTGATACTCTCTCTTTATCTGTCTCTGTCTGTTTCCGTCTGTCTGTCTGTCTATATTTTTCCCACTGTCTGTCTGTCTGTCTATCTATCTATCGATCTATCTATCTATCTATCCTCTGTCTGTCTGTCTATTTGTCCATCTATCTGTCATCTATCTATCCATCTATCCATCCATCCATTTATCCATCCATATAATCCATCTGTCCATCTGTTGTCCACCTGACGACGATGATGACGACGATGACGATGACGATGATGATGATGATGATGATGATGATGATGATGACGATGATGATGATGATGATGATGATGATGATGATGATGATGATGATGATGATGATGATGACGATGACGATGACGACGACGACGACGATGACGATGACGATGACGATGATGATGATGATGATGATGATGATGATAATGATGATGATGACGATGACGATGACGATGATGATGATGATGCTACATTTTATTGAAGACTCTGAAGCAGTAGGCTACGAAGTGTGTTTCCTACCATCTGGGGTGTCGTAGACGTAATAGACTTTCGACAGACGGTATGCTTTGACGACGTCGATGACGGCTTGGTAGAGCGACGGAGCGAGATAGAGAGTGAAGGCAGAAGATGATGCTGAGGATGAGGATGATGATGAGGATGAGGATGGTGGCATGTGCTGTTGTCGATGCTGCTGCTGCTGCTGGTGGATGTGGTGCAGCTGTTGCTGATGCAGTTGGTCAGTGGACACACTGGACAGGTCACCGGTCGATGAGGTCAGCGTTGAGCCAGTGGATGATGATGATGATGTGGTCATTGTTGATCCGTTCTTCGCTTCCGTTTCGAATCCTGGACCACTGGACGTGATGTAAGGCATGTGGAATCGACTGGCGAAGGCGTTCGCCGTGCGAAGACGAATGCGACTCGTTGTCCCGAATATGACGAAGACGCCTTTGACGATCGTTGAACACACTGAACACACAAAAAGGACAAGACAATATGATGATCGTTGAACACACTGAACACAAACACACAGGATAAGACAATATTATGATCGTTGAACACACTGAACACACACACACAGGATAAGATAATATGACGATCGTTGAACACACTGAACACACACAAATGACAAGACAATATTATGATCGTTGAACACACTGAACACACACACACAGGATAAGACAATATGATGATCGTTGAACACACTGAACACAAACACACAGGATAAGACAATATTATGATCGTTGAACACACTGAACACACAAAAAGGACAAGACAATATGATGATCGTTGAACACACTGAACACACACACACAGGATAAGACAATATGATGATCGTTGAACACACTGAACACAAACACACAGGATAAGACAATATTATGATCGTTGAACACACTGAACACACAAAAAGGACAAGACAATATGATGATCGTTGAACACACTGAACACACACACACAGGATAAGATAATATGACGATCGTTGAACACACTGAACACACACACACAGGATAAGACAATATGATGATCGTTGAACACACTGAACACACAGACAAGACAATATTATGATCGTTGAACACACTGAACACACACACACACAGGATAAGACAATATGATGATCGTTGAACACACTGAACACACACACACACAAAGGATATGAACACACTGAACACACACACAAAGGACAATATTATGATCGTTGAACACACAGAACACACACACACAAATGACAAGACAATATGATGATCGCTGAACACACTGAACACACAGACAAGACAATATTATAATCGTTGAACACACTGAACACACACACAAAGGACAAGATGGGAAAGGTTGGAGGAGGACGGATTGAATGATCTGTACTTAGGTTTAAAGGATGGATTGGAGGGACGGATTGCAAAAAGTATTAAAAGATGGATTTGAGACGACAAATAATTATTCAAAGTATGAATTGAAAACTGAATGATATTGAATTGAAAGAGAAAGACTTCGGAAAATGATATTGGAAAAAACTATGGAATAAATTGTCAGAGAACTAACAAATAGGGTAAGAAGAAGCATTGAGAAGAAGGGGAGGGAGAAGATGGAGGAGGAGAAGGGGAGCGAGAAGGAGGAGGAGGAGGAGGAAAACAAAAGCGCGTGAAAAATGAGGAGAATGCTGAATATATACATGTAGGAAGCGAGAGTCGATGGTTGAGAGGAAAATTATTTTTGGTGACGTACAGAATCTAAAAGAATAAGAGGACGAATTGTTTGAACGGCGAAAACAATCGAATGACGAAATAAGACAAAGCACTTTTCTGCAGCAGCAGCAGCAGCAGCAGGATATCCATCATCAATGCAGCAACAATAGTGAGAACAACAACAACAACATAATTGTCATCATCACAAACCACTTCGTCATTTTCATCGTCACAATTGACTTCATCAAAATATAATCGCAAATAGCGCTAACAACTTAATTTTTTATAAACAGCGTTATGATCACCAACAATATAGTAAGACCGATATATATATATATATATATATATATATATATATATAAGCACCAATGATAACGAATAGCATGTTGAACAGCAAAAATCATCAGCGTGAGCATTATCATCGTCAACATCATCACCAATCGCAGTGACATCACAAGCAGCATCACCTATCGCAGTGACATCACAATCATCATCATCAAATCGCAGTGACATCACAATCATCATCACACTCATCATCGTCATCATCACCGATACGTTGACAATGACAAAAATCATATCCTACAAAATTTTCATATCACTATCGACGACAGATCGGAGAACTCTTCCATTTCTTAGCATCATTTGCAAACATTACAAATCGACATCGACTAATCACGAATCTTATCATTACTTCACTGATATCATCCCCCCCCCCCCGTGACTCTTCCGTATCTTAGCATCACCTTGAACTTTCACCTTCACAGGGCATATATGCGCTATTACGTGTAGGCCTATAGCCGAAAACGTTTCGTCATAATATACCTACCACGAAGAGCAACGCAGTTTGATATCTTTATGTTTATATGTAGGCTAATCCTCTGAGGGATCTTTACGACCTAAGTCTTAAAAATGTTTAAATGCAATACAATACAATACAATAAGTCTATTCAATTCATAACCACATATTTCCAGTTCATCTGACCAAAGCAAACGTCTTGCTTGCTCCACTCGTTTCAACCTTCACCATACAAAAAATTAATGACTCATCCTTAGCCAGTTTCTAATCTCGTCCCCTCCTCTGGGGGGGGGGGGATTCCAGGTAACCAGTGCAGTGACTTCAAAATTAACTTGTATATAATATTATTATAATTAAGCCTTTCAGCGGAGACTTGGCATTTAAAACGGATGGTGACGGATTAATGTACGAATAAGTTAGTGTGGCCTGTATCATAGCAGACATTGCCATTCTAATCAGCATGCATGCAGCACAGAGAGGAATTGAATAATTATAGTGCATCAAACATTATGTTTGTATAGTCATGGTCGGAGTTTATTTTCTGGGGCTGGGGGCTAAGCCTCCCCAAAAGGCCCAGATTCAGCTTTTTTACAGTGAAAATGGTATCTTTTCCCTGGCTTAGGCCGCCCCCCCCCCACGAGAAAGTCCAGACTCATAAATATTTTCCAGAAAATGGTTCTTTCCACGAACGAAACTTCAAACGAATAACTAAAAAAGGTCATCAACTTTTGTCCGGGAAAATTTTTATTTTTCTTCAGATTTCAAAAAATGTCGCCAGCTTTTTTGGCCGAGAAAATATTGTCGGCGCCGCTCGCTCTGGTCCAAGTATCCGCCCCGACAAAGCCCAAGTTCTTTTTTAACTCTCCGAAGAACGGAAACCAAACTCCGCCCATGTGTATAGTAGCCTAGAGATGCGAGAGTACTTGGGAAGGCTTGTAATTAGTCTTCAGCTTTTATGTTTATTATTGTTATTCATCTCTATAATTGCAAGAATTGCATTCTGTCTCTCAGGTTTTTATTAATAAACGAATATATAGATTATGTATAGCCTATATCTTCTTTTTTATAGTATATATATATAATGTTTATATACCGTATATTTATGCGAATGAATGCTTTGCAGCTGCAACGACTTGAGTTTTAAGAGAACGAAGTAGGCTATAATCAAAATCAATGACCACCTGTGACTGCAATCGTTGTCCGTATATTCGCCAATGAAAGGTTCAATCAAGGAAAATATAAGCGGACAAATAATCATAATAATTAATATAACTAATAGCAATCGCAAACTGAACATTTTTATAGCACCATGCTACAGCTAAGCGAAGGGCACCAGCTTATTCACGAGCTTTGCTTCAGGTTCGTGGTCATAAGCACGGTCCACAGATGTTAAGTGATGATCGGAGTTGCTGATGTTGAAGATGATGTATCTGTTATTATCTACGAAACCAACGAACTGTGATTAGAAGAAAAGAATGTCACGCTTGATTTATTTCTACATCCAGGCGAAGAAATACAAAATTAATGGATACTTAAACAGACAATGAGACAAAATAAAGGCAGACACAAAAACACAGAAAGAAAGAGACAGACAGAGAAAGAGACAGAGAGAGAGAGACGCATCTATACAGATAGAGAAACATTTCAAAATAACTAATGTAGAGACGAGGAGAAGTAAAGAGACAGATTTGAAAGACAGACGAACATAAAATTAGGTTATTATAGAATATAGACGGACAAAAAATACAAAAGTAAACAGACACGAAGCTGCATAGTCAGAGAGATGTGCGGAGATACAATTATAATGGGACAGAGACAAACGCCATACATGTATATAGAAACACAGACAGGCATTTAGAAGAAGACAGTACCTAAGCAAAATGGAAAGTGACACAATCATTATCAGATACAACAACAACAACAACAGCAGGCAGAGAAACATATTTACAGCGACAGGCTGAACGACAATCAGCGACAGAGGCAGACACAGACACAAACACAGACACAGACACACATATACGCGATAAGAAGCAGATATGCACGAAAACACGCAACGCAATGTCATGTCTGATTAGATGTCTAATAAGATAATGAAGAAAGCAAAGAAAGCGACATTCCAAAAGACAAGGCAGTTCTATCATAGACAAATAGACACAGAGACACAGAGAGGTAAAGACAGTGAGAAAGACGATGCTACTAACAGAAAGAGACAGAGCCAGAGACAGAGCCAGAGAAAGAGACAGAGAAAGAGACAGAGAAAGAGCCAGAGAAAGAGACAGAGAAAGAGACAGAGAAAGAGACAGAGAAAGAGCCAAAGAAAGAGACATAGAAAGAGACAGAGAAAGAGACAGAGACAGAGCCAGAGAAAGAGACATAGAAAGAGACAGAGAAAGAGACAGAGAAAGAGACAGAGAAAGAGACAGAGAAAGAGACAGAGAAAGAGACAGAGAAAGAGACAGAGAAAGAGACAGAGAAAGGAACAGAGAAAGAGACAGAGAAAGAGCCAGAGAAAGAGACATAGAAAGAGACAGAGAAAGAGACAGAGACAGAGCCAGAGAAAGAGACATAGAAAGAGCCAGAGAAAGAGACAGAGAAAGAGACAGAGAAAGAGCCAGAGAAAGAGACAGAGAAAGAGACAGAGAAAGAGACAGAGAAAGAGACAGAGAAAGAGACAGAGAAAGAGCCAGAGAAAGAGACATAGAAAGAGACAGAGAAAGAGACAGAGACAGAGCCAGAGAAAGAGACATAGAAAGAGCCAGAGAAAGAGACAGAGAAAGAGACAGAGAAAGAGACAGAGAAAGAGACAGAGAAAGAGACAGAGAAAGAGACAGAGAAAGAGACAGAGATGGACACAGAGATGGATGGAGACACGCCTTCTTCTTCTTCTAGTCCTACGACTGTGTCTGCTAATCTTTCTCTTTCCCATGTTTTACTTCCTTCTTCCTTTCCATGAAATGAATTAATGATCAGCCAGTCATCTGTTGCTTCTAAGCGCAGTGGTGGCATAAAAGCCAGACTCCCCTAAATCACAGCCGTACCAATTCCACTCTTAATCCTCTCCCTATTCCACGAAGTGAAGGAGGAGGAGGAGAGGAGAGGGAGGAGAGGGAGAGGAGGGAGGGAGCCGAGGGAAGGACAGCGCACCTGCCGCTCGTCCGTTATCCCAACGGAATGATTTCTTGGCATCAATAGCGGTTCATGTGAGGTGCAACGGCCAGAGTCTGGAACATGGGAGGAGGAGGAGGAGAGGAGGAGGAGGAGGAGGTAGAAAAGAGGAGGAGGAGGATGAAAAGGAGGAGGAAAAAGAAGAAGAGGAGGAGGAGGAGGAGGAGGAGGAGGAAGAAGAAGAGGAGGTAGAAAAGAGGAGGAGGAAGAGGTGGAGGAGGAGGAGGAGGAGGAGGAAGAAGAGGAGGAGGTAGAAAAGAGGAGGAGGAGGAGGAGGTAAGTCTGTTGAGAAGTGTTGGAAGCATAAAACGGAATGCGAAATGAATAGACACGCAGATATTCCACTTTCCCCCCGAGGACACATTGTGCGAACAGGTGCTCTGCTCAACATAAGCACCAACAGAGAAATTGAAAGGCATGCATACATTGCATATACAGACATCAACGTAGGCTCACAAAGGCATGCATACATTGCATATACAGACATCAATGTAGGTTCGCAAAGGCATGCATACGTTGCATACAGACATTAGGTCAGTATGAGAATTGTGGAAAAATAACTGGGGGGTTGACCCATGATAAACTTGATATTGGGGTATGAAAAACATACTTTAACATGGGGCTCTAAGAAAGACTGGAGGGGTTGAACCCCCCCAACCCCCCCCGGCAATTCTCGCCCTGCATTAGGTTCACAAAGGCATGAATATATAGCGTATAGACATAAATATAGACTCACAGGCATACATACAGAGAGGCAAACAGATACACGTGTTTGTAAACAGATAGATAAATATTATTGATAAGCATGAACATAGAAGAAATGCGGACACACATACATGCACACTTGCACACATGCAGAAAGACGGATTTAAAGCACGCAATGCCTTATCAGCTAATCAAGCACCAACAAAGCCACACAAATTTTTATCTTCCAATCAGTCACTAATCAACTTAATCCACCAACAACTTCTCTCATTTCCTACACTCACACCTCCACCAAATTCACCACACAATAAACTAGCCACTCTTTAACCTCGTTCACCACCCTATCTACCACCATATGCAATCTCAAACACTTCCATTAGTTCACACAAACCTCTAATAGGCCTACACTACGCGATCAACCACCAAAGTAACACAACATTCATTACACCAACCATTCAACCAACCGACCACCCAACCCACCTTTCAGTTCCTCTTCATCCACCACCTATTGCACCCCTTGCCTGGGGCGTTCCAATCGATATTGTTCCAATTAGCAATGAGACTTTGGTCTTTATCCCGCTGCCTGCTTCACAAACTCTGTCTGTCTGTTTCTGTCTGTCTCTGCTTTTCATTCTGACCCGCTCTGTTTTTCCCACTCTTCATTCCACTCTTCCCTCCCACTACCCACTCCTCTTCAACTCTGCATCACTGATATCGTGATGCCTGATGCTGGTGATGATGCTTTGTTCCCTCTATCAGCAGAAGACAATTGAACATAACACACAATACCTTCTCCTCCTCCTCCTCCTCCTCGTCCTTCTTCACCCCCGAGGGTTTCATCCGTTCGTTCATCTTCCAAACATTGTGTTCGTGTTTTGATACGATAGCTTTGCTATGGCGGCACGACAAAGCTTCCGTAGAATCTTATCAAAATAATAATAATAATATTAATATTAATATTAATAATAATATTAATAATAATAATAATAATAATATCTGGTCTTCATGCCAACCTCCCTGACCCGGAACACAGGGCACGCCTCGGGGTCACTGCAGCCCCGCATGCTGGCGATTGGTTACTGGCTTTGCCCATTGCCAACTGTGGACTTAAGCTAGATGACGAGGCAGTCAGAGTGGCAGTCGGCCTGCGGCTGGGTGTGCGTCTATGCGAACCACACAAATGCCCTTGCAGGGCTCCGGTGGCCGCTGATGGCCTACATGGGCTCTCCTGCGCCCTGGGACCTCGCCGACACCCTAGACATGCATCCCTGAATGACTTGGTCCATCGAGGTTTGATCCGGGTGGGTTTTCCATCAAGTAAAGAGCCATCGGGTTTGCTAAGATCTGACGGTAAAAGACCCGATGGCCAAACCTTGGTTCCATGGCGGGTGGGCCGATGCCTAGTCTGGGACGTGACGGTGACCGACACCATGGCCATGTCTTATCTGCCAGACACCTCTCAGACAGTCGGAGCGGCGGCCGAAAGAGCGGCGGCCCGCAAACATGATAAATATCACCAGCTCTCCACAACGCACTATTTTGTCCCACTTGCATTCGAGACCATGGGACCGATAAACAGTGAAGGCCATGTCTTTCTATCTGACCTAGGACAAAAGCTCAGCATGGTTACGGGGGACCCACGAGAAACCTCCTTCCTGTATCAACGTATCTCTTTAACGATACAACGTTTTAACGCGATCGCATTTCGAGGCACATTCGCTGATCTAGACAACGAGAGTAGGGTCATTCTGGACTGGTTTTTATACTGTAGTTAATAATAAGTCCCTGAGGGATCCTAAATACCTCGGGGCAAAAAAAAAAAAAATAATAATAATAATAATAATAATAATAATAATAATTACAATAATAACAATGGCACTGACAATGCCGGTAATAATAGTAATGTTAATAGCTAGTCATAAGTCGGTTGATATGAGGCTTAGCTTCTTTAATAACATGGTCGATCGCATATCGCTGCGGATGAGCAAAGACCTAATGCACTTTCAGTCCACGTCGCATTACACTAATGTTCGCCTAATGCATTAGATCCATAAATGAACAAATTATTTCCCTTCATCTGCATTTATATAGCGCTTATTCCAACGCCAGCAATGATTCCTGGAAAATATCATCATCATCATCATTATCCAGTCAGTTTAGTCAACTGACATTGATACAAGACTGGAAGCAGCTTTCCGGCGAAAGCAATTCCAGTCTCCTCCTCAGATCAAGGAGGAGGAGAAGGAGAAAAAGGAGAAGAAGGAGGAGGAGAAGGAGGAGAGGGAGGATGAGAAGGAGGATGAGAAGGAGGATAAGGAGGAGGAGAAGGAGGAGGAGAAGGAAGAGGAGGAGGAGAAGGTGGAGGAGCAGGAGCAGGAGGAGAAGGATAAGGATAAGGAGGAGGACGAGAAGGAGGAGGAGGAAGAAGAGGAGGAGGAGGAGGAGGAGGAGGAGGAGACTGCATAGGGGACATTTTTTATAATCCGAACCGGATTTGTGGTTGACAGCTGCAATGAACGTGCGCCCTATACAAGGGTGCGACTTATACGATGAGAATGTTTCCTCCTTATATAGAGGCCTATACCGACGGTTCTGATAGGAAGAAGCAGAGATAGTTAGGACAGGAATGTTATGATAAAGATGTATTTTAGGCTGACGGTGGTTTAGTCTGAACTGCACGTATACTAAGTAGCAGAGGTCTGTTTGCTGGAAAGAAATGCAAGTCTAAGTTTCTCTTTAGTTCAAGATACAGTTTTAAGAGACATAATCCACGGCGGATTAGAGCAGAATGTCAGCTTATTTCCAGTTGGAGGAGACACAGTGACAAGCAGCAGCATCAGAGAAAATGGTCTCTGGCTACCAGCAAACTGTATTAATACGAGGAAGAAACCTATTCTGAACTAGTGGTATCAGTGCAAATAATAATAATAACAAGTGTAACTATATTATAAATGCCACTCGATGAAAATCCAAATCGCATGTCAATCTAAATTGCGGCATCACAACATACAAGAATATAATTATTTAAACTGCATTGAACATCCAGTGAGTAGCGCTATCGACCGGACAAGCAGATCGCAAGAGATCAAGGAAGACAGACCGAACTAAGGGACAGCGGTCAGGAACAGACGAGGCAGACGGCAAGCGTTAGGTAGGCAATCTATTATGTACCACGCGTCTCTGTAGATAGTAATTACCTGTGACCGATTTTCTGGATGCACAGAATCAAGGAAGAAAGCTCATTAAGAACAGACTTCTTTCAAGACACGAAAGGAACCGAGAATAGAATATTTGCTGTTACCTGTCACTAATGAAGAAAATGTCAGCGGAAAAAAGACAGTGCAACAAAAAAAACCAAGAGTCATCGGTGGCAGTCTCACGCACACACGTATAACCCAAACTTAACGACATAATAATTATTATGTCATTAAGTTTGGGTTATAATTATAATATAATTATTATATATCCAAGGCAGACAGCATAATATTTAGTGTCCGGAGACGAATGCTGCTGTGGGGCTACATAAGGTGGTTGCTGCCACGTCACACAATAGTGTTCCCTCGGCCGACTAACTGACCCTCAATGTTGGTAGACGATGCTATATATATATATGTATATATATATAACATGATATATATATATATAGTGAGGCTGTAAGTTGTCTGGCGAGCCGCAAGGTGACCACCATAGAACAGGAATTAATTTAAGGATGCGCATGGTTTGAAAAAAAGAGACACCACCACCATCAGTGACTACAGACCGAGGTCACTCTTCCAAAGACCGGTCACGTGACCAATCCTCTTCCTCCCCATCCCCCTCCTCCACCGAAACGGAAATACCCGGATGCAGACGGTGGCGACGACGGCGGCGGCGGCGGTGGTGGTGTAGTCCTATGCTCTGATGCGTAGCTCTGAGACTCGACGGAACATCGGTCGACCCATCCCTCCACATGCGCGGCATCTGCGGCGGTGGCGGCTGCAGGACTCACGTACGTATAGTATACGCCAGGATGATATACGATGCAAATGCCATCAAAACACAAACAGAATCAGCAGCAGCAGCAGCAGCAGCAGCTGCAGCAGCAGCAACGAAGAGTTATAATACGGAAGAGAAAACTGGATGATCCGCGCTTTTGGTTAGGAACGGCGATAGGAGAGACAGACACAGACTGAGAAACAGAGACAGAGAGAGACAGAGACAGAGATAGACAGAGACAGAGACAGCGGAAGATTTATCATCGTATATGGAGATAGAATTTGAACCTATTGCTAGAAGCGACGCCCGTGAAAGGAAGATCTGAAGTTTGGATCAATATAGATCAACGGCTCAATATGGATCAATTGATCAATATGGATCAACGGATCAATATGGATCAATGGATCAATCGATCAATATGGATGAATGGATCAATCGATCAATATGGATCAATGAATCAATGGATCAACGGATCAATATGGATGAATGGATCAATCGATCAATATGGATGAATGGATCAATCGATCAATATGGATGAATGGATCAATCGATCAATATGGATCAATGGATCAATGGATCAACGGATCAATATGGATGAATGGATCAATCGATCAATATGGATGAATGGATCAATCGATCAATATGGATGAATGGATCAATCGATCAATTGATCAACGGATCAATCGATCAATATGGATGAATGGATCAACGGATCAATATGGATCAATGGATCAACATGGATCAATGGATAAATCGATCAATCGATCAATATGGATGAATGGATCAATGGATCAATGGATCAATTGATCAATATGGATGAATGGGTTGAGTGCAACATTCGATCAATACAAATCAATACACTGTGCTAATCATCATCAATACGTCATCTGAATATATATATATATACATCGGCTATATAAATATATACGTACATAGTATATAATTATATATAATATTATATATGATATATATTATATATATTATATACTCATCAGGTACATACCATAGATTACACATAGCCTAGTAGGCTACGTACAATTTTACATCATATTGCATATTATATATTATGATGTTTTATTTGTCAAAACTGTATTATTTTGCTTCATAATCATATTCATATATAATATATATAATTATATATTATGTATTTATATTATATACGTATTAAACACAATGAGATTGATGCACTGGATTTGAACCATGGAGGTTACATTTCGATGACTGATTTCATCCAATTGAAACAGAAATCGTGGAAAGTTTGCCAAAGAAAATATGTTCGACTATTATTATGCGGATTGCAATCTGTCGAAAGATTCTTTTAATTAAAAGCTGAAAAGATTCGCGTCCCGTCCATTCTCATTCAAACACACGAATTGGAGAACGACGCGAGGAGCCTCGAATTGATGACATAGCGCCTTTTAACACTTGAGTGCCCAAAGTATTTTTTGGTACACGAAGGCCCAAGGGGGGGTCCGCGCGGACCCCAGCGTTTTCATGCTAATTTCTTGAGATGGGGTTGGAATATCGTAACAGAAGTTGATTCTATGTGATCCCAAATGAATTTGCAATCGATTGATGTATCATATAGCACAATAACACCACCTGGTGCAAAGTTATAGTGTAAAAATCTCGTGATACACATTTCATGCTTGCTTGCGTTATTTACCGAAGGAAGCCTATACGTCCGGCGCGGACCCCAGCGTGTTCAAGTTAATATCTTGAGAAGGGATTGGAATATCGTTTCAGAATTTAGTTATATGTACTCCCAAATGAATTTGCAATCGATTGATATATATTATATCACAATAGCACCACCTGGTATAAAATAATAGTTATCTATCAGTAACCATACACATGCATGACTAATAGCCGTATATCTTGGGGGTACCCTTAGTATATACTATGATTGTGGGGTACAGAGTAGGACAATACTCACTCAAAATTTACCATTCTATGCCCAAATGGTTGGTCTAGGAATACCTAAAAGCGTTTTTGCACATCCATAGCCTTTAAAAAGTTATCCGGGAAAAACAGGCCTGGGGTCCGGTCGGACCCCCCCTTGGGCACTCGAGGGTTAAACATTGTAAATGCTAGCCAACGTTTCTAAAGAGAGAGATTCATACAAGCACCGTGCTACAGATTGAGCCATTATTTTCAGCACGGCTTTTTTAACGTGCAGTTCTACACAAAATGTGCAGTTGTAAATGAATTTGTGCGCAGTTGTAAGAGCAATCATCTTGTGCAGTGATAGACATGAGACAAACGAAACTGCAGCCGGTTTATCACAGAAGAGCGAAATGGAACGAAGGGATTGCGCAGTGAAAAATAAGCAGCAGAAAGTCTAAAATTGAAAATTTCAAGCGGATGACTATAATAGCAAGGTCAGCAGATTTTACAGACGGCGACTTGCGACAATTAATAGGGAAACTTGGGACAAATTTCAGACAAATTTCAGACAAATTTCAGACAAACTACTAAAAAAGAAAAAGAAGAAAGGTCATCAGAATTTCGACGGTGACTTGTGATTATAAAAATTATTAATTGATGGTCGTGCAGTTAAACAAATTTCTTTTAACCCTTGAGTGCCCAAGTGGTGGAGGTCCGACCGGACCCCATGGCCTGTTTTTCCCGGATAACTTTTTAAAGGCTAAAGATCTGCAAAAATGCTTTTAGGTATTTCTAGGGCAACCATTTGCCCTCTGTTTTTCACTGGGTTCAAGTTGCGTCCACCATGTAGCCTATAATGATAGAAGCACCTGGTGTTAGAGAGGAACAGAGAGAGGAGACTTGAACATTTCGGTCTGTCTTCAGCAATAAGATTAGATCTCCAAAGTTGTTGTTGTTGTGTTCGGGCTTAACGACACTGTTTCATATCGAAGATGATTAGTGTCGGAGGCAGAGTACAACCTCACACTCCACGTTTATATTGCGACCGAGCCACCCGCAGTAAAGATCCAGGCTACAACCCACTCGGCCACGCAGGATCTCTTGAGATCTCCACGGTCTTTTCATTCCTCATTTATAGCTATTGGAACGGTGTTGGCTCATTGGCCACGAGTCCATGACATGATTGTATTGGGTCACGACACACAGCAGCGTTGCTTTCGTTTGAAGCAAACCGACGGTGCGACGCGGTTACAAATGAACAAATATTTATTAATTAGAAATAAACAATAATTATTGTTAATTAGTTAGAAATCAACAACAGGACTGTCGTCATCACATTGTGGGGCAAAGTTGTCGTCTTGCCTCTTATCCTTTTCATCCAACCGGTCTAATCCTGCTTTAAAGAACGACTTCAATCTGCATAATATTATTATTATTATGAGTATTGCGACACTGCAGATGTCACTTTGATAGCCAATCCATCTGTCTGTCTCACATCCTAAACAAAGCATCTCCTTTGAAACTATTGATGAATTGATTTCTGTAGCAGATAATTATAGAGAAAAACTGGTTTGAAGAAGAGGGAGGAGGAGGATTCTTATCTGCAGACACTGACGAACACCGCCAAGAATTGGTTATACGTGTTTGTGAGAGCCTGAAGCATTCGTGACAATTCCAGCTGTTGGAAAACTTCGTTTATATATCTCCATAAATATATATTTCAATGCAAACATATATACACACGCTATGTTACAACACGTTATATATACATAAATATTTCCTAAATATATATATATATATGCCTGTATAATTATATGTCCTATATTATACATCATATATATATATATATCTATAATATATATATATACATCTACAGATGCACCCTGTTCTGCTAGAAACCTTTCGAAGGCATGCAGCAGTGCTCCATTTAAATAGATGTTGGTAGAGGCTTTACTTCCTAAGCCAAAGCTTCTCTACATAAATGCTGTTGCTATGGCAACTGCTAATGGTTGGAACTCACGTCGGCCTCCAGTTTTTATTTCCTTCGTTTATACAGCGCCTCTAGATATATACATTATATACACACATACATATATAATATATATTATATATATTATATATACATTATATACACACATACATATATAATATATATCATATATATAATATATATTATATATATGTATAATCTTATAATCCTGCAACTATCAAATAATGAAACGCCAATCCCTTCGTTGTTCGATAACGCCTTCGGTTCATAATCGATTATTGTCAGGACGCCTCTCATAAATTCTCAATTACATCATGACTCGCTGCTGTGACTTTATTGACGTTCATGCCATGCAATGAATGACAATCACTGCCACAAACTACATATATATATATACATGTAGATAATATGTATACATATTTATATATATATAATGTATATATATATATGCATATGTATGTGTATGTATCACATAATTATTATACGAATATAATAGAGTACATTAATAAGCATTGATACAACAAGAAGCTAGACCTGCCGTGCACTCAATGTGGTATAGGTCTTGGACGAGAAGCCATTGAGTTGGCTCAAACTGTTTTTGCAACGAACGTTGTCATATAAATTCTTAAATAAAAAGAACGCAACAAAAAAAACTGAAAAATAAATAAATCTGAATTAATCCTGCTGTGATGTGAAAAAGTCATCATATATATATATATATATATATATATATATATATATATAAGTCATCATATATATATACATACGACACTCACTCCACTATAATACATCTCCGATTACAAACCTCTGCGGCGGTAATAATCCATATGTATATGAATATCCACACATAATATAATTAAATGAATTTTTTATCATACACATTGTCGCATTTAATGCATATACGACATTAATGTTTGAATAACTGCATTGGCTTCCTCTAACTGCACGCATTAAATTCAAAATCCTCATCTTGGTCTCCAAAGCACAACGCGGTTTAGAACCGAATTATCCAGCTGATGCAATACTCCTCTTTCAGTCTCTTCGCATAGTCCACTTTACTCTTCAAACAGATTTTATCTTCCTCATACTAGAACACTAAGAACAGCTCTTTTACCTCAATTTCCCCTTCTCTCAATCTCAAACTCTAGCAGGTATATAGGCTATAGGCTACTATAATAGTATACATCCCATATTGCTTTTCTGGAAACCTTCTCTCGTGACCTGGAGGCACTGAACGGTTCATCATACTAACATTGCATGGCGCTATGTATAATTTATTATGTTTAAATACAATGCAATACAATTCAATGAAAACCATAATTAGGTCAACATCCAGAAATCGGTCGGAAAACGTGGCTTTCCTCAAATTAGGTTTGAACATGCAACGAAAACATCCGACGGGTAGAAGGAGAGTCAGACAAACACAGGTACACAAAGACAGACAGACGTAGCTACACAAAGACAGACACAGGTACACAAAGACAGACAGACATAGCTACACACAGTCAGACAAACACAGGTACACAAAGTCAGACAGACACAGGTACACACAGTCAGACAAACACAGGTACACAAAGTCAGACAGACACAGGTACACAAAGACAGACAGACATAGCTACACACAGACAGACAGACAGACATAGCTACACAAAGACAGACAGACATAGGTACACAAAGACAGACAGACATAGCTACACACAGACAGACGGACAGACAGACACACCCCGGCCTTGAGTTGTTCCTGTTAATGTCAATCGCTGACTTTGTTCCGCCGTTATTTCGCCAAAGTCCAATTGATTTGCAAACGAATCGAGACACGAAAATAATGAATGATTCTACTTCATCCATGTATGCGTCGTCGTCGTTCAAATAAAGCCAGACGCCATCATCATCGTCGTCGTCGTCGTCGTCGAAATCTCGCGAGATTTGACTGAATGCGCATGCGCAGATCAGGCCACTGCCGCCACTGCCGACACTGACGACGACGGCGACGGCGACGTCACGTCAATAGCGAGCTCCGTCTGGAATTCTGGAAGGCAACCGACGCCGCCGTCGTCGTGTGGTGACTGCCTCTGACTAAGAGTTCCTAAGAGACAGTTTTTCTTTTTTAAAGCAGTCTGCATTAATCTCTTTCTCTCGATGTCTAACTACTGTAAAGCACGCTTCGATGGATGATTTTCATCTGACCAACGACCAAGACGACGTGTAACTCAATTAAATTTTCATGAGCAGAGACGCGGAAAAACGGTCGAGTATCTCGCCTGTCATCAATGGTTTGTGCAGAATGAAATTTATGCGGACTTTTTAACTTTTCGAACTCCTTCTTCCACATAATATTATTATTATACGCAGTCTGGAGAAACAATCGAGAAGAGACGCCGCCGGTGTATCTTACAAATAATATATCACTGCTGCCTCTAGCGTCCGATAGCTGTCTATAACATCGACGATTATTATAATATGCGATAATGCGAGCAACGTAACAATATCCAGCATAAATGTTGAGATCAGAAGCAATAAAAAAAGGAAAATGCATCTCGGTAGCGTATTCATAAAAAGTTGTGGGTTTCCATCAAGGCCGTAGCCAGGATTTGATTTCGTGGAGTGTTTCTTCGGGGGAGAATTTCTGACGATCGTTTTCAGTCGCCGGAAACAACTTTCTTACCATTTTTTCGCCTAATTTCGTGTTTTTTTCATTATGTGCTAATGAAAATCTATAATTCTTTGTACATTTTTCATTTCGGGAGTGTTTTCATGGTCTTATTTCATGGTTTTTACATCATGTGCTAGTAAACGCGTTATATTATTTTTTGCATTTTCCATTTCGGGGGGTGTTCAAACACTCAAAACACCCCTAGCTACGGCCTTGGTTTCCATTTAGGATGATTTTCCAGTGAAAACATAACAGTTATATATATATAATGTATATGTATGTATATATCATATATATATATATATATATATATATATAATTGTTTTATTGATAAAATAGCCGGTCGTCATTAGTCGACAGTTAACAAGCACCAATAGAGCAGCGGATAAAAACCTAATGGTGGCTGGCGCAATAGCAACTTAATTTCTCCCATCCTCCTTACTTTTATCTGTCTCTGTCTTCCCATCCTTCCTTCCTTCCTTCCTTCATTCCTACCTTCCTTCCTTCCTTCCTTCCTTCATTCCTTCCTTCCTTCTCTCCTCCTTTCCTTCCTTCCTTCTTTCCTTTCTTCTTTCCTCCCTTCCTTCCTACCTTCCTTCCTTCCTTCCTCGCACTTCTTTCCTTTCTTCCTTCCTTACTTCCTACCCTGCACTTTCTTTCTTTTCTCCATCCTTTCTTTTCTCCGTCCTTTCTTTTCTCCATCATTCCAGACATCCGGGTTCTCTCAAAGTCCTGCTGAGGCTTCGTGGATAAATAATTAAATATAATCTGCAGTTCTCCAGATTATCACTGCTCCAAATAAATGGACTGGAGCGCGGGACTCCGGTGTCCGGCGGAGAGAACGAGCGCAAGATGGCATGTCACTAACACTGATATAAGCAAAGATCGGAGAAGCTGTGCATCCCAAACAGAATCAACCGAAAAATGTCTCGGTTCATCCACCTCCTCTATCACTGTAAGTCTCTGTCTGCATGGCTGTCCTTCTGTCTGTCTGTCTGTTTGCGTGCCTACCTATCTATCTCTCTCTCTCTCTCTCTCTCTCTCTCTCTCTCTCTCTCTCTCTCTCTCTCTCTCTCTCTCTGGCACTATATGGCTGTCTCCCTGGGACCCTGTCCCTGTCTTTTGTCGTAGCCAACGGGAGACACCTAGATTTGCTATATGTCTCTCTCTCTCTACCTGCGACCTGGTGGCGGACCGTAACACGTCGGCCCACGGAGCGGGAGGTTCCGGGTTCGACTCCGGTTACGACTCCGGTTAACGACCTTGGGCAAGTTGTTTACGCACACGTACCTCTGTCACTAAGCAGTATAATTTGGTACCGGCGTAAGCTGGGAAGTAAACAGCAAGCAGGGGCGGATCCAGAGGGGGGCCAATCCGGCCATGGCCCCCCCCATTCCAAATCTCCATGGGACGTGGCCCCCCCCCCCATTCATGGTCACCCAAAAGATTTTTTGCAGGGGATCAGTCCTGGCCAGGAGAATTAATATATAAATGTATTTAAAATCTAAGCCTCTCAGACAATTGCATTGTCTTAATATAAAGCAACGAAAAGAAATAATCTTTCAACAGTATCCGACTATAATTTATGGCATACAATGTATGTTATTCGTGTATATATTCATAGTAAAATGTAAAAATATTAACACCAATAAACACAATTAAAACCAATAGCAACTAACTATTAATTACAAAGCAAGTTAACACTAACAATAGTATTAGGAATTAATTTAGTTTTTTCCAAATGCAACTTGTTAAGTTTTGAATTTAGTCTATATGTGCAAGAAACTGCGGTGAATGATCACACATGTTTACTTCTTGTTCTTATTTATTTCTTACTATGTTTCATTCAGTGGTGGGACGTATTTTATTTACTGTAGTCTTAAAAATAATATAATACAGTGAGGTCTATTTATACTTTAACTTGGAAATGTTTTGAGCATTCTGTGCTTCATATTATAAATACATAAATACTTTTAAAAATACTTTTGTTTGCCATTAATAACAGCTAATAGGAGCAATGTTGTATGCTGTATGCAGTAAACCTACAATAGCTATTATTCACTATTATTATTTATCGGGAAAGTCTCTGGTTATGGCCCTAAGCCAGATATAACATACATCCATGATCCATAACATAGCCATAATGTCATGGATAATATATATATATATATATATATATATATAATATTATATATGCAGTCTACCAGGCAACATTTGCAATGCAACTGTCTTGTCAACCAACTGTCCACTGCCAGTGTGTGCCTTCACTTCAATCTGAGACTCAAATGTAAGCCTCTTGCACAATTGCATTGTGAAATAAAAACTTTGGAAACCACTTTCACGAACAAGAGTTTGATCTATGCTTCTAAAAAACCTTAATTTACCTATTTGCTCAAGAAAGGAGCACTCCTGGCCCCTTTTTCTACAAATTTTCTTGTGTCAGTTTCAAAATCGATTGTTCTAGCAATATTATACTCAAAGGCTTCAAAGGTCAACCTGGCCAAATCCACAAGATGTTAATTAGATATTGTAGATCTTCAAACATTTAAATCTATCATTTTGTGTTTGATAAATGATCTCTTTGCAGAAGCTACCGCTGATGGAATTGTCAACAGTAAGCCCATGCGTTACCTGACACACATTTGGAAATAACTTTGAAGGATTTTTTTATATTATGTTAAAAGTTCAACAGGTTCAATGGGCACATCAAAAAGTTGCCTGTTATAGGCCTACCGATGGTAGGCTAAATGTTCAATTTATTTTCCAAATCCTGACCATTATGGAATGCAGGATAAAGCTAGAGCTTTTCCTGCTAAATTACATGTCGGCCTAGGCTTATACATGATTATTTAACTCTGGGTAAAGGGTTTAATTCTTGTGCAAATATCTAAATAAAATATGCAAAAAAATAGAAAAAATTTGATTGCAAGCTCCTCCTAGCCCCTGAAAATGTACGACCAATTTTTAAATCTGTGGGTTCTTGGGGGGGCCTTAGCCCCTAGCCCTGATAAACTCCGTGCATGCCTATAAGAGTGCATTCTTTGTATTATAGGCTACATGTAGGCCTATACTGCATATACTGAATTGTTTTTAGCAATCTGATACAATCCTCTGTTAAAATGAGTGTTACTTACTCTTAATATTTGCACAAATACTATTTTTGTTCAACCGAATAGCTTCTCTCCAGCGCTATCTTTCAAATTTTAAACTCAAATTTCAAAATGTTATGGTTCTGTTATTTGAACACCTGGTGAAACAACATCGTTACTACATGACTTTCAGATTTTGACCCCCCAAATTTATTAGTTCTTGGCTGGTTTGTGTACCATTTGTTATTATTTAACTGCAAAGTGTGTTCTGGTAATTCAGGACCATCTTAGAAAACAGGCATAAGCTGATACTTGTGCTGAAAAGTCAGCTTATGTAATATAATTATACTCATGTCTGACGTTATTCACTATAATAACCCAGCAACAGCAAAACTGAGCCGCTGAACTCGATACATAATATAGATATTATTAATATTGTAATTATATATATTTTTTATTAGTACTGAACAAATTGAGTAATTCTGTTCAAATGACATCTCACAAGAGCACTGTTGCAGTGTGGAAATTTAAAAAAAACTATTTTTAAAGTATAGTCTATATTTATTGAGATTTTGTGGCACTCTTATAAGCACTGAAAATACAGCTATTTTGCTAAGAAAACAGCTTAAAATGCTACAATTGCATGTGAAAATTCAAAAAGTTTCTGGTGGGGGAGGGGATATCCCCCTCCCCATACCCCTCCCTCACCACTCTCACCCCCAGAGGGGGGGGCTAAATTAAACTCTGGTTTCGGCCAAACGACAAAAAAATTCCGACCCAGGCCCAAAATCTTTTGCCCCCCCCCCCTTCGAAAATTCCTGTATCCGCCCCTGATAGCAAGTCCTGCGATATGCTGGCCTCGTGTCCAGGACCTTGGGATTCGTCCATTGCTGGCTCAGGGCCTTGGAAAAGGAGATGAGCGCCTCCCTATGTTCCTCACGGAACGGGATAGAACTTTACTTTTTTACTCTCTCTACCATAGGTTTTCAGTTTCATCAATTCTGATCGATCACTTATTATATATCGCCAGTCTATAGATAGGCGCACTGATTATTAGGAGGGATCCGCATATCTGACCCGACGACGCCTGCATGCCACAACCGATGGTTAACAGCTTCTTCTGTTGGCTACAACGAAAGACAGGGACAGAGAGACAGCCATATAGTGACACAGAAAGTGAGACAGACAGACAGACAGACAGACAGAGAGACAGAGAGAGGGAGGAGAGAGAGACAGAGACAGAGAGAAAGAGACATAGAGGGACAGAGAGAGAGAGAGAGAACATAGAAAGGGGGACAGAGAGACAGACACAACGGGAACAGCTATGTCTGTCTGTTTGTCTGTCTAGAGAGAGTGAGAAAGAGACAAACAGACAGACAGACACAGACACATACAGACACAGAGATAGAGACAGATAGAAACAGAAGGACCCAGAGAGACATACAGAATCCCGTGAATGTATATATATATATATATATATATATATATATATATGTATATATATATACAACCACATAATTATAGTGCCTACATTCCCTACACAAAGAAAGACAGAGATAAAGAGACAGATATAGGCCTATAGAAAAGAAAGACAGCCAGACACGCAAAGACAGACATAATTATACAGACACAGAGAGAGTCAGACACAGACAGACAGACAGATAGACAGAAAGCTGACAAATGGTAGAGTCGGGTAGACGCTAAAATGAGTTTGGCGGACTCATCCTTTGTAAAGAAAGAGTTGACACAGCAGAAAGAGAATGACGGGAGGAGGCAAATAAACAGAAGACAAAGCAGGCAATAAGAGAGACGGAGAGAGAGAGAGAGAGAGAGAGAGAGAGAGAGAGAGAGAGAGAGAGAGAGAGAGAGAGAGAGAGAGAGAGAGAGAGAGACAAGGAGACAAAATTGAGAGAGGAAAGTGAGAGAGAGGAATGGGAGAGGGGAAGGAAGGAAGAGATGAAAGGAAGAGAGGGAAGGGAAGATGGAATGGAGGGAGGGAGTGCCTTGTAATAAAGCGCGTCCTTTCCATTGCCATTTTGTTGGTGTAGACTGGGTGAGTGTATGATGGCTGTAGGGTTGATTGGGTATGATTGGGTGCATGCAGCGCGGGGGTGTTTAGTTGGTTGGTAGGTGCTAACCAAGATCTTGGGTGCTTACTATGTTTGGTGGATGGGTTTTGGGATGGGCGTTTGGTGATTGTAAAGTGGGTGTTTGATGGGTGAACATTGGGGATGGGGGTTAGATAAAGGGTTGGTGCTACGTATATTGGATGGGTGTCTATTAGTTGGGTGGATGATTGGTGAGTGATCGTGAGTATACATGGTGAGTGGGCATTTGGGCAGCATTGGACAAAACGAAGATTATGGTTAATAGCACTCGATGACCACAAACTGACCACTGACCCCTGACCCCCAATCCACCATCCCAATCCACCATTCAAATCTCCATCCAAATCCCATCCAAATCCCCATCCAAATCCCCCATCCCAATCCCCCATCCAAATCCCCCATCCCAATCCCCATCCAAATCCCCATCCCAATCCCCATCCAAATCCCCATCCCAATCCCCCATCCAAATCCTCCATCCAAATCCCCATCCCAATCCCCATCCAAATCCCCATCCAAATCCCCCATCCCAATCCCCATCCAAATCCCCATCCCAATCCCCATCCAAATCCCCATCCCAATCCCCCATCCAAATCCTCCATCCAAATCTCCATCCAAATCCTCCATCCAAATCCCCATCCCAATCCCCATCCAAATCCCCATCCAAATCCCCCATCCCAATCCCCATCCAAATCCCCATCCCAATCCCCATCCAAATCCCCATCCCAATCCCCCATCCAAATCCTCCATCCAAATCTCCATCCAAATCGCCATCCAAATCCTCCATCCAAATCTCCATCCAAATCCTCCATCCAAATCCCCATCCCAATCCCCATCCAAATCCCCATCCAAATCCCCCATCCCAATCCCCATCCAAATCCCCATCCCAATCCCCATCCAAATCTCCATCCCAATCCCCCATCCAAATCCTCCATCCAAATCTCCATCCAAATCCTCCATCCAAATCCCCATCCCAATCCCCATCCAAATCCCCATCCAAATCCCCCATCCCAATCCCCATCCAAATCCCCATCCCAATCCCCATCCAAATCCCCATCCCAATCCCCCATCCAAATCCTCCATCCAAATCTCCATCCAAATCGCCATCCAAATCCTCCATCCAAATCTCCATCCAAATCCTCCATCCAAATCCCCATCCCAATCCCCATCCAAATCCCCATCCAAATCCCCCATCCCAATCCCCATCCAAATCCCCATCCCAATCCCCATCCAAATCCCCATCCCAATCCCCCATCCAAATCCTCCATCCAAATCTCCATCCAAATCGCCATCCCAATCCCCATCCAAATCCCCATCCCAATCCCCATCCAAATCCTCCATCCAAATCTCCATCCAAATCCTCCATCCAAATCCCCATCCCAATCCCCATCCAAATCCCCATCCCAATCCCCCATCCAAATCCTCCATCCAAATCCCCATCCCAATCCCCATCCAAATCCCCATCCAAATCTCCCATCCCAATCCTCCATCCCAACCGTCATCTAATGACATTTTGGTCTGATGTAGTCAACGGTCCGACCATTAATTTTGAACGCACGACGTTGACTCGAACAACAGTTGTTGCTGCCGTGTGCATGCATGTGGCATTGCGCCCTTGGGATGAGATTGGATGCTGGCGCTACATAAAGAGTACTGCAGCTGCAGTCTGCATTAGAGCACCAAATAGCTATGATCATTGTCGGCATCTACCCTTCTATCATCATATATATCTAGTGCTAATATAGACGACTTACTTACTTACTAACTTAAATATGGAGAGGCTTCGAGGAATAGACCAACGTCCTCTCTCCCTCCCTCCCTCCCTTCCTCCATCCCTCCCTCCCTCCATCTCTACCTCCCTCCCTGCCTCTCTCCCTGCCTCTCTCCCTGCCTCTCTCCCTGCCTCTCTCCCTCCCTCCCTCCCTGCCTCTCTCCCTGCCTCTCTTCCTCCCTCCCTCCCTCCCTCCCTATCTCTCCCTCCCTCCCTCCCTCCCTCCCTATCTCTCCCTCCCTCCATGCCTCTCTATAACCTCCCTCGTTCTGATATGTACCATCGTCGTTTTATTCGAAGACACACCTTCATCAACTTTTTGCCAGATTTGCTTTTCTCCGCAAACACCATAGATGCTCTACATGCATATCGAAATGTGACCTCTAGATATTATTATTATTAATACACACAGAAATGTGACATGATCGCATCAATAACATTACGACCCAGGTTGTCTACCTTGAAGAGCAGCTCTAATGTAAAAGTTCTTAAAATATATAATATTCGATAATAAAAGATATTACGCCTACATATAGGCCTAATTGTGAACAAAATGCAATTTTTCATTATTTTAGGTTCTAGTTTATAATAGCATGGTAAATTCAAATTTGTGCTTCAGTGTCTTAAATGCCCACATCTGCATAATAATTTTAATTTGCACCCGAATGAATAACAAATTTCAAATTTTATTAATACCGCAGTCATTTAGATCAATGAATATTTTTACATTATATTTATGACAAGTTAATATGCGTGTAGATTACGTGATATAGGGGCCTAAGCTTACTGATAGCGTATTAAAGTAACATGACTTTGTGCTATATTATAGTAGTTGGAGACAGGTGTTTGATAGGCCTACAATACTTGTCACGCTGCTCACGCATGTCTAATAATTAGTTATGGAACCAAGAATGGTACTCAAAATGTCATTTTTGTTCACGAACACACGACCGTAGACGTAGTAGTGTAATAGCTATCCCGGAAGATACTCGGCTTCATATCCGCAGGTGTGGTCGCCTAGCAGCCCAGACCTCGATCAGGGTACATGTACCTGAGTAGCGCGTTTTTCGTTCCCGTATTTATGACATCGATAACCGTAGTGCGCGTCTGGTTGAAGAGTGGCAGCTTTTTGACCAGATGATCATCGACCGGACCATGAAACAGTAGCCTCTACGTCTATGTTCGTGAACAAAAAGGACATTTTGAACACCATTTATAGCTGAATTTTGCATCCTTTCAGCTTTTGCATGTTGGACAGTTCCATTTTCGGTGCTGCATCTCAAACGCTCATAAATTTGGCAAACTCACGAATATTTCTAATCGGCTTTAGGATCTCGTGTAGATATGGTCACTGTTGCTGTGTTTAAAATTTCAGACAAATCCTAAAAGTTTTGACCGAGTTATGGCACTTTGTTTTGTGTTCTACTTTATCGTGGACACAGTGTATATTGCACATTATGCATATTATATACACTATATACGTATAATATAATATACATGTACATAATTTATATGCAAGGCACGGTGGTGTAATGGATATGTTCGTTGCCTTGCGAGAAACTCCGATTACGTGTCCGCGCTGTAGTCTGGAGCGCTTCTGAGTAGGAATCTTAAAGGGGCGCTATAGCAAGTCACATACATAGGCCTACATATAATTATAGGTCTATGTGTGTGTTGGTATAGGTGTTTGCGTGTGCGTGTGTGCGCATATATGCATATGCATATTATTATATATATGTATATATATAAAGCGCATACACGAACACACACACATACAGACAATAATGGCGTGTCATCTTCAGAGTTCGCTTCTGACAGACAGGAAATGTTCTGTTGCCATGACGACGCTTCTAATTTTATAACCATAATTTTATTTGCCCTATTACCATCCTTCGCCTGACTGCTGCAGCGTCTGTGTGTTTATGTCTCTATGTCCGCCTCTGTATGTCTGTCCGCTCGTCTGTCTATATCTCTCTGTGAGTGTGGCTCCTTATCTTTGTGCTTTTGCCATGGTTGTTCAGCCTTAATTCACTCCAATCGTTTGTCTCGTTGACATAATAATTATATAATGCAAAAGTCATCTGCCCACGTTGCCCTACATAACGTTGCCCTACATAACGTTGCCCTACATGACGTTGCCCTACATAACGTTGCCCTACATGACGTTGCCCTACATGGCGTCATGACGTATTGTATAATTATTATACATGTTAGGAGTTCTCTTAGTCGCGAAATTTTGGTCTAGGCCAAATTTAGAAACCTTGAAAAGTTGAAATCAATGCTAGGATCGAATAGAACGTAAATCGACAGAGTTCTTCAACCTTACATTCATTCATTCTATCATTCATTCAGCCTATCATGTAGATTATATATAATTCTTCAAGAGCACTCAAGGACCAATTGAGGTCTCACAGATAGGTTATAGCAAGGCCCAGCTGGCACCACCGCATCATGGAAGCAATCATTAGCGGACATGGTGCCATGCTAATGCGCATTTGAGGTCTACGCCAGCCGACCAGATGGTAGACCAGAGAACACGAGAGATGGGAAGTTACTGTAGTCCAGTCGAGCAGAGATAAAGGACGACAGAAGTCAATTATAGAATAATAATATAAATTATTATAATTAACCGTTGTTATTTTAATCTCATAATGGAACTGCAGAAGATGACGATGCTTATGAAATAAACTAAAATAATTTTTTATGTGACTAAGAATGGGGATGATAATAAAGAGGAACAATGACAAGAACAACAAAAATGTAGGAGCAGAATGCGAAGAAGAAGGTGATGAAGATGAAGAAGGAAGGGGAGAAAGAAATGGGAGGGAAAGAAGAGGAAGAGGAAAAAGATGACGACGATGAATTGGAAGAAAAGGAACAAAATAAAAGAAGTAGAGAAAGAAGAGGTAGGGGAAACAGAAGAAAGAGGACGTAAAAGATGGTAGAAGAAGTAGAACGCGAATAAGAATATTGACAAAATAAAAGTAGATGGTGAATAGATTACGATGCAAAACGTGATCATAGAAATGTTGCAAAAACGAACGAGATGAGTTGCAACGTAAATAGACGAGGAATTAATGAGATGGAAAGGAATTCATGACAAGTATGGAGATTAGAAAATGACGAGGAAATATCCATGAGACAGGCATTGGTTGTCATGGAAACGACAGAATCCAGAATAGTATTGATTGGATGCAGCAGCAGAGGTATTTAGGTGCACAGTTGCTATTCTTCCTTCATGACATCTTTCTAAGAACCGAAGACATCGTAGGAATCAAAGATGGTTGGAAGGTTTTGGAATGGATGGAAAGAGAGGAAATTGAAAACGATATAGGAAGAAATTGGCGTCATGTCTAAATCAATAAATCAATCAATCAAATAAAATCAATCCATCAAATCGATGATAATCGAACGTCGAAGAATTTCTCAGACGACGGTTTGCTTTGGCTTCACAGTGTCACGTGATCCTCAGTGGAACCGAAGGAACGAAAGATGCATGTCTCAAAGATGATTGTCTCAAAGATGATTGTCTCAAGGATGATTGTCTCAAAGATGATTGTCTCAAAGATGATTGTCTCAAAGATGATTGTTTAAAAGATGATTGTCTCAATGATGATTGTCTCAATGATGATTGTCTCAAAGATGATTGTCTCAAAGATGATTGTCTCAAAGATGATTGTCTCAAAGATGATTGTCTCAAAGATGATTGTCTCAAAGATGATTGTCTCAAGGATGATTGTCTCAAAGATGATTGTCTCAATGATGATTGTTTCAAAGATGATTGTCTCAAGATAATTGTCTCAAAGACGATTGTCTCAAAGATGATTGTCTCAAAGATGACTGTCTCAAAGATGATTGTCTCAAAGATGATTGTCTCAAGGATGATTGTCTCAAAGATGATTGTCTCAAAAATGATTGTTTCAAAGATGACTGTCTCAAAGATGATTGTCTTAATGATGGTTGTCTCAAAGATGATTGTTTCAAATATTATTGTCTCAAGATAATTGTCTCAAAGACGATTGTCTCAATGATGATTGTTTCAATGATGATTGTCTCAAAGATGATTGTCTCAAGGATGATTGTCTCAAAGATGATTGTCTCAAAGATGATTGTCTCAAAGATGATTGTCTCAATGATGATTGTCTCAATGATGATTGTTTCAAAGATGATTGTCTCAAAGATGATTGTCTCAATGATGGATTGTCTCAATGATGATTGTCTCAAAGATGATTGTTTCAAAGATGATTGTCTCAAAGATGATTGTCTCAAAGACGATTGTCTCAAAGATGATTGTCTCAAGGATGATTGTCTCAAAGATGATTGTCTCAATGATGATTGTCTCAATGATGATTGTCTCAATGATGATTGTTTCAATAATGATTGTCTCAAAGATGATTGTCTCAATGATGGATTGTCTCAATGATGATTGTCTCAAAGATGATTGTTTCAAAGATGATTGTCTCAAAGATGATTGTCTCAAAGACGATTGTCTCAAAGATGATTGTCTCAAGGATGATTGTCTCAAAGATGATTGTCTCAATGATGATTGTCTCAAAGATGATTGTCTCAAAGATGATTGTCTCAACGATGATTGTCTCAAAGATGATTGTCTCAAAGATGATTGTCTCAAAGATGATTGTCTCAATGATGATTGTCTCAAAGATGATTGTCTCAAAGATGATTGTCTCAAAGATGATTGTCTCAAAGATGTTTGTCTCAATGATGATTGTCTCAAAGATGATTGTCTCAAAGATGATTGTCTCAAAGATGATTGTCTCAAAGATGATTGTCTCAAAGATGATTGTCTCAAAGATGATTGTCTCAAAGACGATTGTCTCAAAGACGATTGTCTCAAAGATGATTGTCTCAAGGATGATTGTCTCAAAGATGATTGTCTCAAAGATGATTGTCTCAAAGATGATTGTCTCAAAGATGATTGTCTCAATGATGATTGTCTCAAAGATGATTGTCTCAAAGATGATTGTCTCAAAGATGATTGTCTCAAAGATGATTGTCTCAAAGATGATTGTCTCAATGATGATTGTCTCAAAGTCCTTCTGTCAAGGTCACCATCGCTATAATAGAAGACGAACCTCACGCTTATTCTAGAAACACAGAGTCCCGCTTAGATTCACTATCTCTCTGTGTCTATCTGTCTGTCTATGTCTCTGTCTGTCTATGTCTCTGTCTGTCTATGTCTCTGTCTTTCTCTGTCTCTCGAAGCATGGCAATTGAACGGAGGAGAAAGCGTAACGTAGAAAGTGAGGCGCCAGTGAGACTATAACTATTATAAACATTCAAGCTGCGATCGTCACAATGGACGAGAAAGATTGAGAGATACATACATACAGAGAAAGAGAGAGAGACATACAGACAGAGCAAGAAAGAGACACACAGAGAAAGAGAGACTTAGGACAGACAGACAGACAGACAGACAGACAGACAGACAGCTAGATAGATAGATAGATAGATAGATAGATAGATAGATAGATAGATAGATAGATAGATAGATAGATAGATAGATAGATAGATAGATAGATAGATAGATAGATAGATAGATAGATAGATAGATAGATAGATAGATAGATAGATAGATAGATAGATAGATAGATAGATAGATAGATAGATAGATAGATAGATAGATAGATAGATAGATAGATAGATAGATAGATAGATAGATAGATAGATAGATAGATAGATAGATAGATAGATAGATAGATAGATAGATAGATAGATAGATAGATAGATAGATAGATAGATAGATAGATAGATAGATAGATAGATAGATAGATAGATAGATAGATAGATAGATAGATAGATAGATAGATAGATAGATAGATAGATAGATAGATAGATAGATAGACACGCCGCATGTAGACGGACAGCCGAGGGCAGGTAGAAGAGAAATCAGTGATGACCACAGATGGTCGATGTTAGACCGCGAGATAAACACAGGAGAAGGAGGAGGAGGAGGAGGAGGAGGAGAGGAGGAGGAGGAAAAGGAGGAGGAGATGAGAAGGAGGAGAGGAGGAGGAGGAGGAGGAGGAGAGGAGGAGAGGAGGAGGAGGAAAAGGAGGAGGAGATGAGAAGGAGGAGAGGAGGAGGAGGAGGAGGAAGAGGAGATGAGAAGGAGGAGAGGAGGAGGAGGAGGAGGAGGAAGAGGAGGAGGAGGAGGAGGAGGAGGAGGAGGAGGAGAAGCACCTAATAAAGACGACACAACAACCATGACCATCATCAGCAGCAGCAACCAACACAGCAGCATCCGCACTTGCGCCGTTTCCAATGGAAGGTGAGGAGGAGGGAAGTTTATCATCCTCTTCCTCCTTTTCCTTCTCCTTCTTCTCCTTTTTGTTCTCCTCCTCCTCCTCCTCCTCCTCCACCGATCGACATCTTGCTAAATGACCTCAGTGAACAGGTGCATCTTCCTCCTTCTCCTACTCATCCTCCTTCTCCTACTGCTCCTCCTCCTCCTCCTCGTTCTTCTTCTTGTCCTCCTCCTCCTTCTTCTTTTCCTCCACCTTTTCCTCCTCCTTCTTCATCTTATGTCTCGTGCACAGCATGCACATAGATATTCTGTTCGTGTGCAGTCTTCGACTCTTCATCAACCACGAACGAAAGCAGACAATCAACAACGAACGAACGGATGGATGGATGGACGGACGGATGGATAAATGGATGGATGGATGGACGGATGGATAGATGGATGGATGGACGGATGGACGGATGGACGGATGGACGGATGGACGGATGGACTGATGGACGGATGGACGGATGGACGGATGGACGGATGGACGGATGGACGGATGGACGGATGGACGGATGGATGGATGGATGGATGGACGGATGGATGGATGGACGGATGGACGGATGAATAGACGGATGGATGGGTGGATGGATGGGTGGATGAACGGACGGATGGACGGATGGATGGATGGACGGATGGACGCATGGATAGACGGATGGATGGATGGATGGGTGGATGGATGGATGGATGGATGGGTGGATAGACGGATGGATGGATGGATGGATGGATGGACGAACGGACGGACATATGGATGGATGGATGGATGTATGGATGGATGGATGGATGGATGGATGGATGGATGGATGGACGGATGGATGGATGGATGGATGGATGGACGGATGGATGGATGGATGGACGGATGGATGGATAAACGGATGGACGGATGGATAGACGGATGGATGGATGGATAGATGGATGGACGGATGGATGGATGGATGGACGGATGGATGGATAAACGGATGGACGGATGGATAGACGGATGGATGGATGGATGGGTGGATGGACGGATGGATGGACGGATGGACGGATGGATAGATGGATGGACGGATGGACGGATGGATGGATGGACGAATGGACGGATGGATGGATGGATAGATGGACGGACGGATGGATGGATGAGCAAAAAGGACGAACGAGAGAGTGAAGGACTAAGGAAAAGGACGGAGCAATAACGGACGAATTGACAGGAAAATGGAGACAGATGTATAGATAGCACTGGAAAGGACAAACGAGTTGACACAGGACTAATTGAAAGACGGAAACAAAGAGAAAATACTGAAGAACAAACTGCAAAA
>CAMAOG010000315.1:10000-14079 GCA_945859605.1 Lumbricus rubellus | reverse complement strand
AAGCCATTGCTGACGCCCTACGATGACTGCGTTCCCGCCTTAGACGACTTACCCGATGACGTAAGGGACTCGAAATAAAAAGCGTCCGCAAAATAGTTCCAACCCTCTAATAATACCCCCATTCGCTACCCCACCCTATCCCCATCCGGCAAGCATCGAAGAACCTCCTAAGATGGCCGTTGCTCTCTAAGAACGACGCTCTATGGAGACAGACAGACGGACAGGCAGGCAGACATAGGCTACAGACAGAAACGAAGGCGTAAACAGGCAGACAAACAAACAGACAAATAGACAGACAGGCACACATACAAACATAAATACACACGCCCACATCCAGAGACAGACATACAGGCACACATACAAACATAAATACACACGCCCACATCCAGAGACAGACATACAGACAGACAGGCACACATACAAACATAAATACACACGCCCACATCCAGAGACAGACATACAGACAGACAGGCACACATACAAACATAAATACACACGCTCACAACATACAGAGAGGCAGGCAGGCAGACAGACAGACACTGAGACATATTGGGTGTCTTTTGTGCAGGTTGGTGTCATGGCGACCTTGGAATTATTGCAAGTATTTGTTTCTATGACAACCATTGAGACAGCTTGAGGTGGATTCGAACCACTACACCATCGCGAACCATATAATTATGTAGGCCTCAGACTTGGTCTTGGCTTTACCTTCCGAGTCTGACAAGTGACCATCTGGAAGAGACTTCAAATGTAAACCCCAACATCTAGGCTATTCTGGTGTTTCCGTGGCAATACACCGTCCGCGTGGGCAACTTGTTTTTCTTTCAAAACAACAAGCCTATAGGCTATTCTGAGCAATATTTATAAAGCGAAGAATAATAATAATTCTCCTTTATTCAAGAGTGTAAAACGAAATGGTAAAAGGACACTGAAAGGAAATTAAAATTTTCGACGTTAATAGAATCCATAAAACGGCGGAAATAACTTTCTCGCTCGCAAATATTAGAAATAATATGTGGAATGTCAGACGTTGTTTGATCACGTGATATAAGAAAGAGTACAGATGACATAGGAGGTTGGTCAGATGTCTGCTGAAGTAAGTAAGATTGATTTTATCTCATTTGCGCCTTGTTTGGGGAATGCACCTTGTGGAAAGTATGTAGGCTAACACCGATGAGGACCAGGTTTATATTACACGATTGTCTGCTCAATGTGATTAATGTTTGAGGAAGGCACGAGCCAGAAATGATTTGCTTAATTTAGGCTCTTCTGGTCGAATCTTACCCTGCCTCCGCCATTAAAAAAGGCTGAAGTTTAATTAATGTAACCTAGGCCTAGCCACTAATACAACAGATAACCATGTAGGCTAATCCTATTTTTTAAAACTCTTCCTTCAGAGTTTAGACCCTCGTATTGACTGTCTGCTCGTAGGCCTACTTCATTTTGTAACGGGTTATTATTTAAATGAAGACTATTGATGGCCACAAAGTATGCGGAATGAAATCAGGAGTTTCAGTTTCCATTACGCAAAATTCTCTCGAGCTATGTGCACTGTTGTGCAGTTGTGCACTTATTGTAGCTGCAGCATTAACGTTATTAATCCCTGCAGTCAATATAGGCCTACTTTGTTTTGAACTTTTTCTACTTAGGCCTACTTCTGTTCTACGATTCTCTGCACGTTTGACGCAGAAGAAAAAATCAGTAAATTGGAGGTCTGAATAACAGCAGCACCTATAGTTAATCGAGGATATCTGCACGAACTGCGTGGAGCGATTTGCGTGTACGTGCAAGATGGACAAGAGTATAGACACTAACTAACCTCCTCTGCTATAATTATATCTGCCAGTCATTGTGGTAATCGATCTTTGGACTCAGGTCTTTACTTGGCATCTGTGCACTGGCCTCGTCTGACTTAACGAAACGCTTGTTAAAAAAATGCTGCTTCTACTGCTACTGTAAAATGCAGTAGGCCTATATAATGGAATGTTCAGGCCACAATTAATGATCATAATTAATGATCGAACTTCTTTGGAGGAGACGTTCTCAATTTCTGCAATTATTTCTCAGCGCTAATTTGGAGAAGACGGTGACCATCGGAGCAACCAAGTATACGGTATAAGCTTACCTAATGACCACACGACTGCTTTGCTAAATCAACAGACAACATTTTCTGTCTGTCTCTGTCTGTCTGTCTGTCTGTCTGTCTGTCTGTCTGTCTGTCTGTCTGTCTGTCTGTCTCTCTCTCTCTCTCTCTCTCTCTCTCTCTCTCTCTCTCTCTCTCTCTCTCTCTCTCTCTCTCTCTCTGCCTCCGTCTCTCTGCATGTCACTCTGCCTTTGTCGTCTGCCTATCTGCCTGCCACTGTCTTTCCTCCTTTATCTCTGTCTTTGTCTCTGTTTCTCTGTCTCTGTATGTAAGTTTTTCTGTCAGTAGGCTTACATGTATGTCCGTCCGTCTATGTCCCTCCTCTTTGTCTTTGTCTTTGTCTCTGTCACTCTCTGCATGTCTCTCTCTGTCTCTGTCTCTCTGTCCCTCACGCTCTCTCTCATCTCTTTCTCTGCCTGTCTGCCTGCATGTCTGCCTGCCTGACTGCCTGCCTCTCGTAGTACACACCTATCGATCTAGGTCGTACTCGAAAACGAGTTCGGAGATATCGGGTTTCGCTGGAAGACATTAAGCCAACGTTTCTGGTTATTTCCGAATCGTAACTGTAATCGTAACTATACAAATCCTTTATGTAGTGCCTGTTAGGCTGTTCAGAAGCCTCCTCAGACTGTGCTCCCACTGCTCCCTATACCCGACATAGTTAGACTACTTTGGTTTACATAATTATCATAACATCTAACTAAGAGAAAGAGAAATGATTTTCTCGTTAGTTTGGCTGTACAATGAATAATTCCGTCATGCAGCCTTGGTCTCATGAAATAAAGCTGTGGTCTTAATTAGAAGTTTCAACAATTGATTCGAATCGAACGTTAATTAGGTCTACAACTATATATAATAATAATTATGTGTGACCTTGGAAAAGGCTATGAAACTGCTAAAGCCACATAATTAATTATTCAAAGTCAATATTCTGAGTTCTTTCGTCGGAAAGTCTCCGTGTTCCATTTTTTTAGAGATCGTTCGCTCCGCTCGGTGTTCGCGCAGTTCTATCCGAGCGCTCGGAGCGCGCCCAGAACGAGATTCAGATTGCGACCTTATTATTAGGGCTTCATTGACGCTGCGTGTCGCCGTAACGACCGTCCAGGCGCCGACAGGACTGGGGCTGGCGGGAGGGTCTGGCCGGCTGGTCGGGGAGGGGGGATGTCATGTCGACCGCGAGGAAAATTGTCTAGTGACATCACTTCCGCTTTATTACCATGGCAACCGGTTCGGATAGGAAACGCAGATTTTTTGTTGTCAGCCTACGTCGCACACGCTGATGTGTGATCCGAGTTTATGTAGCGCATTAACTGAGTTGGAGGTCAGAGGTTTTCATCGCCGTGGGATGGACAATAATATTGGACAGCTGTAGAGTATAGTGAACAGACAAATGATTACGATTTCGCATAACGAACGGCCATTTTGTTTCTAAGCCTTTGTTTCGACACAATGCATCAAATTAAGCGACGGAGTCAGATTATTCTGAATCTCCGTACGAAACTAGTTATGGAAACAGCATAGACCTAGCCTACTTTTACAATTGGGGAGGGGTGGGGGCGCGAAAAATATGCAGGGTCCTTTTGCAGGTGCAAGTCCATGGCGTTGGACGTGGACTATAATATTTACCAGAGCCATTCCATTTCCGAATAATTGTCATACCCCCTCCCGATTGTAAATGTAAGCCAAACTTTTAGGATAAACTTGTCTAGTTTTTAAAAGTTGGCAGATTTTCACAGGAATACAGACGAACATTTTTGCTAAAATAAACAGAAAAAATCCAAAAAGCACGATATTGCCTAATAAAATAGGGCCTATACACAATTCTGAAAAGTTTTGCTTTGACTCTGAAATTAAGTCCTTAGGCCCTATAATTATTATGTAGAGACTATGTAGATTTTAGCGGAATCAAGAATTTTAAAAGAAAATAAACGAAAAT
>CAMAOG010000314.1:25000-30258 GCA_945859605.1 Lumbricus rubellus | reverse complement strand
AAAATGTTCCCACGACTTCAATGGCAGCCATTATCCAAAATGGCCGATCGAAATTGGGAAATTTTAATATCTCAGCTTCCAGTACAACTAGAAACGTCATCTTGGTGTCTAAACATACATAGTTCCAATTTTCCAAAATGGCCGACCAAAATTGGGAGTTTTTAATATCTCAGAAGCACTCCCATTGCTCTCTCTCTCTCTCTCTGTCTGTCTCTGTCTCTCTGTCTCTCTGTCTCTCTGTCTCTCTCTCTCTCTCTCTCTCTCTCTCTCTCTCTCTCTCTCTCTGTCCGTGAGGAAGGCCATGGATAACCACTTCACTCATCTTTTCCCCAGGGGCGTAAATCCAATGAGCCTGCCTTCGTTCAGAGAACCATCATTATCATAATGTTCCGTGTTTAATGTTTAATATGCTTACAGAAAGTGTTATGCATCACTGCAGTGCTGAATGTTTGGAAGGAGAATATATTTAGTGATTTTTTCTATGACTGATTGTGCTGTTCTTTTTCTCTTTCGCAGCACACTTCTGCACGTGGCAAAAAAGTACGAAGTCAACGAAGTTGAAATTATCTATCGGCACAGCCGGAGTGCCAGGTCTCCTGTAGCAATGGACAATGACTCTAATGCTTGTTCCACAGCATGAACAATGTTGCAGCACTGTGTTGTGCATTCTGTTTGTTCTTTTGCACTAACAATGAGAGTGTTGAGTTTTTGGGGAACAATGTTGCTGATCAATAAAGTGTCGATATTATTCAGAGTACTGAATAACTTGTCTGCTTCAGCCTGCCCATCACTCGATATCTGTTTTTTTAAATTTATTTATTTTCAGTTATTATCCTGACTTCTTCAGTGGGCTGTCCACGTTTTTATTGATGCTTCTTACAATATGATAGTGGTGCTATAGAGTTCTGTAGATTATAACGGCTCTATATTATGTCAAATTGTTCAATGACTCAGAGGAAGGGGAGGAGGAAATGGAGGGAAACGGATAGGGGAGTGGGGGAGAGAGGATCGAAGGTGAGGGTATGAAGGGGACGGAGAGCCCGTTAATGGACGGTGATTCACCGTCGATACAGGACGAATCAATCGTAAATAAAAGGCGATTCGCCGTAAGAAAAGTAACAATTTAACGTTAATGTCCGGCGATTTACCGTTTGATAACGGCAAATCACCGTGAAAATCACCGTCAAAGACCATATATTCACCGTTGAAATACGCTGAATTGCCGTATAATATACGGGAATTTCCCGCATGAATAAGGAAAGGTGCCGTGAATAAAACGGGGAGTTCCCGTTACAAAAAACGGGGATTGATCGTAAATTTACGATGTCACCCGTAATTGAGATAACGGGCGCCCGTAAAATTACGGTGAATTGCATGGCAACTAAGTTGCCATGCAATTCACCGTTATTTTACGAGATTTTTTTTACAGTGTAGAACTTCATAGGCTTCAGCTGAGATCTCAATTGATGAATTGAGAAGCGTTCAATTGATGTAATACAACCTTGCCTTGATGCCTTGGCAGAATGCAAATCTCAAATAGAAGGCCCAACAATTGGCTAATCTGCATACAGAGACCCACTCAGGCAAGGTGCACTCAGATTCTATAGAATCTTTACAGAACAATTCCTCGACCTAGTTTAGACAGCCTAGCAATCTAAAGCAGCGGTCAGTGCTTTCAGATGAACTTGGAGCAGATGCTGATTGGTCAGCGTCACGCCCACTAAAGAGAGACCTGCTGACCAATCAGCCTGGTTTACAAAGAAACTGAGAAACGGTGAACCTTCGCCTTTAAAGCAACTAAGAGCAGAAAGCTCATCAACAAGAGAAACTGCAGAACACTTGTCATAAGTCGCCAGAGGCGATCTCCCGCAGACTTGTAGAACTTAATCGGGGTCCCATGACAACAGATGAAGCGGGTAGCAACAAGAAGAGCCTGCGTTTTGAGGAGGGGCATCTCGTGACTGCAGACGCCATTTCTTTGTTGCTCGTTGTCCAAGTCGCTACTCACGAAACCCAGTACATACATATGGCGCGCAGTTGCGCCCCTCAAGTGAAAGGTGCCATTTATTTGACAAGTCGATCCCGCTGGAGACCGCCGATCCGGTGTCTGCCCTGCCTCAACGCAGCTGCACACACGGGGGTTGCTCCCTCCTCGACGGCCCCCCCCCCCAACCTCGTCGGTACTCTATTGCTGGGGCAAACATATCTTCTACCTCTGTGAAGCCATGCGCGGACAGATTAGTTTGAACGAAGGGACCAGGATTGGTTCATTCGGAATGTCACGTTGATGAAGGGCCGACCATCGTTCAAATCGCGTTCAAACTATCGAATGTCTTCCGTGATGCTCTCCGATTCACGTTCACGTATTTAATTGCGTTGCAGTTTAGCATTTATGCAGGCAAGACCATTTGATAGGGTGGCAGTTAATAGGAAAAAATATCATATTAAGCCATTAGCAAAAAGGAAATCAACTACAGCAGGCATTGTCCAGGTAGTCAGACTGCATACAGAAGCAAATATGCATATATATATATATATATATATATATATATATATATATATATATATATATATATATATATATACTGTATATACATACATATGTGCATATGAATATGCACGTGAGATGTATTATATGCACACATATATATATATACATATGTATGGAATCGGTTAGTAATGATAAGCAGACTTCCTTTTCTATTTTAAACATATCGATATAATATTATATATATATATATATATATATTAAATGTATATGTATATATAGTCTGTTTAGAGTGCAAGGGCTCTAACTCCAAATTTTCAAAAACTTTTATTGTTTTATTTTATTGCTACCAATGTGACGCTTGAACTATGCAAAGTTTATATCGTCTGAGAAAAAATAACAAAATAGCAACTATTTTAATATTAGAAATATCTCCTAGGACATATCTGTGAAATGTGCAAAGGTTATACCTATGCGTGCCTTGCGTTTCAGTAATAACTATTCATGTAGGCTACACAATACTTGTCAAACAGTGGTGTGCAAAAGACGTGATTAAAAAGTTAAGCTTAAAGCCTAGAAAAGTCGAAAGCTTTCTTAAAATCTGTAGGCCTAACATGTTGCTTTAGTCGGAAAAATTATTCTTAGTATATTACAAAGTTTTGATCAGCGAATTGTCATAACTAAAAGGAATAGTCCACTATAATTTTTGTAAGCAATAACACGCCTATTTAGGTCTAAGAGTGGCTTGTTATAGCACATTTTTTGCTTATTGTTATTTTTACTCAAATAAGCTGAAATCACATTATTTTCATGTAATAGTTTATCATATTTTGAAAGATAATTTTGAACCGCATATTTGAGTTGTAGTAATACGGTCTATCTTCATATCTAAAAATATTTTGGATCTGCGGAGGTTCTATAGGCCTAGGCTATCTCCTGTCGTAAGATGTCATTTTGCGTTCTTTCTCTCACAAACATTTATTTTTCAGGTTCGGAGTCATACAATATTTAACAGATTTCATCATAATAGGGAAATGAACTGTTATCCAAAAATCCAGAAATCACAATGATAAAAATTATTGTCTATCTTCAGATTCGAAAATATTTTGAACTGCGCAAAGGTTCTATTGCTGTAATTTTGCCACCTGTCAGTCAAAAACTTTATTATTTTAGACGCGGTGGCATAAAAGTTTTTTTAAAGGTTATTATATTATTCCAACTAAGGACATACTCTGCTATCCAAATGTCCATAAATGATAAATCACAATGATATAACAATATTTGGATTGTTTTGCAATCATCGAAAGTTTAGTTTTGCTCTGCTGAACAATTTCAAAAAGTGGAGTTAGAACCTTGCACTCTAAACAGACGATATAATTATTATGAATAAAAGTTCATAGTCTATTATATTTTTGCATATATATAATACACAAAACCCATCATGCACCATAGAAATTTTATGAATACCTGCAAAGCACCAACATTAGTCAGAAATATTGCATTTGAGACAATTATCATAAGTATTATAGTTCTTTCAAGTGCTTCCACTAATCATACAAGAATCATTGCTTCAGTACATGCAAACGGATATTATAATGAAGCTGTATAAATACCAATATTTGGGTCAACAGAAGTTAGGTGATTTATTTAAAATGTCCTGAGTTAAATGACCTGATGCATATATATATATATATATATATATATATATATATATATATATATATATAACCTGATGCATAAATACATGTGTAAATATATATTATACAATATACATGTATATATAAATAATATATAAATATGGTTGCATGCACACATACGTGTGCGAACATGCATACATATTATATGCATGCAAGGATATATATACATGCAGACTTGCATCCATACATACATGCATACGAACATACATACGCAATGCACAAATACACATGCAAAGGCCACTTTAAAAAATATACTAGCAAGCACATGCATACATAAATACACACACACTGCCGACACATGTATAAGCTTACACGTGCATTTCGTAAATGTATATACATGAGAAGCTTAAGTTCGTTAATGATTTTTAAATCACTGAAACATGGAGTTTGATTCTATTTCAAATGAATATCTCTAACTAGAATATTTCTCAGTAGATAGTGATATACCGCAATAAATCTAAGAGTAATAAAATACAATGATGTCGCACATGGCAGAATGATTGCATCACTTAAAATGATTAAATTTGGCGCAAAACGATATTTCAAGTGATCTATGATTATTTTGTTTGTTATTCAACTCAAGAATTGATTTTCTTTTCTTAGTTCACAGCGATTAATCGTTGGGCAAATCTCCAGGTCTGTGCAACTCCATTCCAAAGCTGAACGTTTGGCACTATCTTACAAAGAGGTCATAGGCGTAGGTGACATTTCAGCAGTAGGGGGGCAAAATTAGACTTTAGCACGAAATTTGTTTTCTAGTCGCTCGGTACTTTGCCCGAAAGTTTTTGGGACTTTTTTCGGGTCTGTTCGCCCGAAAATTCAGACTAGCCAGAAATTTGGGTGGGGGATTTGCTCCTCTGGACCCCGGTCTCCTACGCCTATAAAAGGGGCGCAAAAAATTAAGTAAATTAAGCAATTTCGACATTTTTGGCTTCATATAAACCACATTGAAATTGATATTAAGGTTATCTTGCAACACCACGAGAGAACGGGCAGAACTAGAAGAACTGGACAATATCAAAGATGAGTTATTGAGATGTCTGAAGATGTTATGGGAGGAGGCTGAAGAACTG